>JBBPOC010001365.1:0-10276 GCA_038091235.1 Tylopilus rubrobrunneus | reverse complement strand
TCATCGGATATATCGGCCACCATTCGCTTCGAGGTCTATGCTTCCTTCGAGTTCCAGCCCATGCTAGGTAGTGGGAAGCAACTGCGAAAGCTGACAGTGACGGTAGAACAGCTTTTGGGTCGTAGTGAGAAACACTCTCGTGAGTAGGGTAGATCACTCCTCAAGGGTTCGTTTACTCATTCATCGTTAGCATTTATGTTATTTCCAAAGAATGGGGATGTCGTGTCCCCATGTTTGTCTATTTTCGTGGCTGTCAAATGGGAGACGCGGGGGAACGCTAGGTCATCAACATCTGGTCCTCACTGGGTAAGTCGGTGATTTGTATTCGCGTTATACTTGTTACAACCGACGCTCCGATAGTCAACCCCAGAAACTCGCAGCGAACTAGAAGATGCAACCGATCAGGGACATAGCGCTCTCTCGCGATACCGGAAGCACGGGGGAAAGCAAGATTTGGAGCGTTCTGTCAGACAGTTCGAGCATGCGCTCAACATGTGTTTGCTGGGCCATCCTTGCCGCGCGGTCGCTCAGTCCAACCTAGCGATGGCTGAGTTGATCCGCTTTCAAGTGGAGGGTACAGACACTCACCTGGAGGTCGCTCTTCGGATGTATCAAGATGCACTGGCCGTTCGTCCCGTTGGTCACCCTGATCGCCCTTCCACACTTATTCACCTGGCGACGACGCATTTTGTCCGATTCCATAATCGGAAAGACTGTTTTGATAAACAACAGGCTCAACTGCTGTGGGATGAAGCTGAGGGAAGCGGGTCTGCAGAAAGCCATGCCAGGCAAACTGCGCGTGCCTTGCAACGATTGTATGCAGGAAGGAATACGGACCCGGTCCTCAGCCAACGGAAATCGCTGGTGGAGCCAGATGCCACTTCATGCCTCCCGGATGAGGATTTATTGATTTTCAGCGCCAGGCTTTTGCAGCGTTTCGAACGGTTTGGTGATCTAGCAGACCTACAACAGGCAATTGCTCTTTTACAGGAACTGTTCAAGTTCACTTCGATTTGGGACTCCAAGTACCTCATCGCAACTAACGTCCTGGGGATAGCGTTCATGTGTCGGTTCGATCGCCTAGGGGAACTGGCTGACCTTGAGGATGCGATATCGAGAATGAAGGATGCAGTTGACCTCGTTCCGCGTGGTGACCCCGACAAGCCCAACCTTCTTAGCAATCTCGGCAATTCCTTAACAGTTCGTTTCGAGCGCCGAGGCCAGCCCAGTGACATCGAGGACGCAATGTCGAGGTTGAGGGATGCGGTTGACCTCACACCACACGGACACCGTGACAGGCCCGCACGTCTGAGCAACCTCGGCAAATCCCATTTGGCTCGTTTCGAGCGCCTCGGGTAACTCAGTGACCTAGAGGATGGGATTTCGAGGATGAGAGATGCAGCTAACCTCACTCCTGACGGTCACCCCGACAAGTCCCGCCGTCTTAACAACTTCAGTATCTCTTTGAACACTCGTTTCGAGCGCCTCGGCCAGATAAATGACCTTGAGGATGCAATCTCGAGGTCGCGGGATGCGGTTGACCTCACTCCTCGGGATCACCCAGAGAAGCCCATCCGTCTAAACAGACTTGGTAGCTCCCTTTCACATCGTTTCCAACGCCTCGGCCAGCCTGGCGACCTCGAGGACGCAGTTTTGAGGCTGAGGGATGCGGTTGACCTCACTCCTCATGATCATCCTCGCAAGCGCAGTTATCTTGGCAACCTCGGCATTTCCTTGGCAGCTCGTTTCGAGCGCCTCGGACGGCTGAGTGACCTCGAGGACGCAATTTCGAGATTCAGGGATGCGGTTGACCTCACTCCTAACGGTCACCCTGACAAACCTCGATTTCTTCGGAACCTCGGCAAGTCCCTTGCAACTCGTTTCCAGCACCTCGGCCAGCTCAGCGACCTCGAGGTTGCAATTTCCAGCCAGAGGAATGCGGTTGACCTCGCTCCTCAAGGTCACCCTGAAAGGCCCAGCCTTTTTAGCAATCTTGGCAACTTCCTAACAGTTCGTTTCCAACGCCTCGGCCAGCTCAGTGACATCGGGGATGCAATCTTGACGCTGAGGGATGCAGTTGCCCTCACTCCACACGGTCACCCTGTCAAGCCTTTCCGTCTAAACAATCTCGGTATCTCCTTCAGAACTCGTTTCCAGAGCCTCGGGAAGCTCAGTGACCTCGAGGATGCGATTTTAAACCAGAGGGATGCGGTTGACCTCACTCCCTTCGGTCACCCTGAAAGACCCAGCCGTCTTAACTCTCTTGGCAACTCTCTGAGAACTCGTTTCGAGCGCCTCGGCCAGCTCAATGACCTCGAGGATGCAATTTCGATCCAGAGGGTTACGGTTGACCTCACTCCCCAAGGTCACCCTGACAAGCCCGGTCGTCTTGACTCTCTCGGCCAGTCCTTGAGTATTCGCTTTGAGCACCTCCATCAGCCCAGTGACCTTGAGGATGCAATTTCGAGCCACCGGGCCGCGGTTGACCTCACTCCTCAAGGTCACCTTCAGAAGCCCAACCGGCTTAACAACCTCGGCAGGTCCTTGGAAATTCGTTTCCGCCTCCCCCACCAGCCCAGTGACCTCGAGGATGCAATTTCGAGGTTGAGGGATTCGATTGACCTCACTCCTGATGACTACGCTCACAAATCCTGCCCTCTTAGCAACCTCGGCGGCCTCTTGATTACTCGCTTCGGGGTCCTCGATCAGTTGAATGACCTCGAGGATGCAATTATAATGTTACGGGATGCGGTTGACCTGACTCCTCACGGTCATCCTCACAAGCCCAGCTTTCTTTGCAACCTTGGAAACTCCTTAATAGCTCGTTTCAAGCGCCTCGGCCAGCGAAGTAACCTCGAGCAAGCAATTTCGAGGTTAAGGGACGCAGTTGACATCACTCCTCACGGTCATCCTGACAAGCCGAACCTTCTTCGCCAACTAGGCAACTCCTTGGAAGCTTGCTTTGAGCGATTCAGGGAGATGAGTAAACTCGAGCAAGCCATTTCCTTATTTTCTCATGCTGCATTGTCCCCCATTGGCAATGTCCTTGTTCGCTTTGGCGCAGTACGGCGATGGATATCATGCGCACGCCGTATCCGCCACCCTTCTCTCCTTCCTGCGTATTCCGTTGCACTCAACCTTCTTCCTCAACTTGCATGGCTCGGCTATTCTCTTCCCCACCGTTACGCAGGATTAACCGCCGCGGGTGTCAATTTCGTAGGGGAAGCAGCGGCTGCCGCCCTGGATGCTGGATTCCCGGAAGCCGCAGTCGAGTGGCTTGAACAAGGGCGCTCGATCGTTTGGGGGGAACTCTTCCAGCTCCGCAACTCATATGAAGAGTTGTCGACTGCTCATCCCGACCATGCCAATAGACTCCGTCAACTCTCTACCGATCTAGATCAAGCAAGCGCCCCTCGCGAAATGTTCTTCGCGTCAGAACAGGCTCCACCTAGTGCGCCCCAAGCGATAGAGTCATCGCGCCAGGTGGCGGAAAGACGGCGTAGGCTCGCAATCGAGCGAGACAAACTGCTCCGGAAGATCTGCCGCTTGCCAGGTTTTGAGCAATTTCTTCGCCCCAAATGGTTTTCTCAGCTCCGTGCTGCGGCCCATGTCGGACCTGTCGTCATCCTCAACGCCGCAGAGACGCGTTGCGATGCACTGATTGTACTTGCCGACTTGGACCACGTTATTCATGTCCCGCTTACCAAATTCACCTACCAGCAAACCATCGGTCTTCAGCACATCATGAAAGATTTCGTTTGTGAAGCAAGAGTAGGGAGAAGAGCAGAAATACCTGGCGTCAGCTGGGAGTCTATTTTATCCTCCTTGTGGATCGACGTCGTCAAACCGGTCCTGGATGCTTTGGCTTTCTCGGTACGTGTCGTTACATGAGATCGCAGCTAATTCATTTACCTACGCTGCGGAACAGCAACCCGGGGACTTGTCACGCATTTTCTGGTGTCCTACTGGTCCATTCACGTTTCTGCCCATCCATGCAGCCGGTTTGTATGGTATCGAGTACTCGCAACCTGGCCACAAACTATCCGATTTTCATATCTCGTCCTACGTCCCTACTCTCAGCATTCTCGCTCTGGAACACGGGCCCGAGCCTTGTACGACACCCATCAAAGACCTCCGCATTCTCGCAGTCCGTCAACCACCTTCAGACGGCCTTCCTGCATTGTCCGGTGTGGGCCCCGAGTTGGAACACATCCGAAAAGTGATTGAGACATCTTCTGCGGCACAAACAACCTTTGTGGAGTCGTCTCAAGGCACGGTGAAGGAAGTTCTCTTGTTGATGAAGGACGCCGACTGGGTCCATTTTGCGTGTCATGGCGTCCAAGCTGCCAGAGACCCGACCCACAGCGGCCTTTGCCTCGCCCATAAACGCCGTTTGACGCTGCGCGACATCATCACGCTGCGCCGCCCCCGAGGCGGGCTTGCCTTTCTCTCCGCGTGTGAGACGGCCAAGGGGGACCAGGATCTCTCCGACGAGGCTACCCACATCGCTGCGGGGATGTTGTTTGCCGGTTACGGCAAGGTCGTGGGGACGATGTGGACGATCAGCGATCGGCTTGCGCCGGAAGTGGCCAAGGACGTGTACGAGTACCTATTCCGGGGCGGCAAGAGGCCAGATGATCGGGAGGCGGCACGGGCACTGCACGAGGCAGTGGGGTGAGCTCAACGTGAGGGCGCGTCGTTCAACAATTGGATTCCGTTCATCCATCTGGGTCTTTGATTGTTCGGTTTTCTACACTTGAAGCTTTTCTAGAACGCCGCCTCGGTATTTTCATGTGGTCTGGATGTCGTACAGTACTGTGTATCATATCGGCGAGTGTAGTATCGACCCCTGTTCCGTTTGAAGCTTGCAGGCTACAAAATGTGAGGGCACGACCCCTGGGAGATCGGTAGTAGGTCGAAGCGTGCGAATGGGGAGGGGGAGATATGTCACGGACTACGATATCGATGGTGCAGGGGCTTTCGGAGTCCATGCAGTGGAGCCATTCCAGGTGACACAGTCATCATTTTTGATTGAAGTTGTACACCGAAATCAACGAGATCGTATGCTAGTGGAAAGAAAAGCGGGCATCTAAGGCATCTGTTGATGATATCGACACCTGTGACTTTATTATTCGCAACCGATGTTACGCCGACCATCATACCTGCGTCTTTGTCTACTCTCATAATCGTTTTATGTCCCTTCGTGATAATAAAACCGCCATCACTGTAGCCCCGTTTTCAGTGTCTTTGGGCCACCGCGCTCCAAGCGGGCTCGTAGTTCACCCTCGGCATCACCACGGTATCTATCGTGTATTCCTTGGCGGTTTTCTGGCAGTAACGAGTCAGCCCATCGTGTAAAGAGGGCGAGCGTACGTACCGGGCTGAACGACAGGACATTGACATGAATTCAAATCAGACCCCTCAGGTTATCCTCAAGGATGCCTTCTCCACTCTACCAGAGTGATCCTTGCACCCGATCGCGCTCACGAAGCGGCGCCGAAAGTGAAAAGGGACCAACAGAGAGCCTGTTGGTCAACGGTCCGGAAGGAGTAATCGTGCGGGTCGTTGAATCATGACCAAGGGAGGGCTATACGGGTGCGCGCGGGAGGTGGTCGACAGCGAGGTGACGCGGCAGACGTACTGGTACGGAGCTCAAGTTTCCTCTCTTGAAAGCAACCAAACGAAGATCGCAGAAAAAAGATACTCTGTCACTGAGTGTAAGGGAATGAAAGGATGGGATGTTGGCTGCTAGCGAGGCACGTACACGAAGCCACAGCTCCTCCATGGAAAACGACCCATGCCCAACAATTCGATGTCGTGAACACCCTGAGCCACGTCGCAGGGGAATGGGCGGGCCGTTTGCCCTTGATGAGGTGCAGATTGATGCTCATGAACACGTTCATGTCGCGTGAGATGCCTCTCACGCCGAATTGGTGCCCACCAGAAGGTGACCACAGCGCCCATAGGTAAGAGCATCTGAGCAAAGATCCGTCAGAAAAGGAAGGTGCGCGTGGGTCGGCGAAGTGGGTACAGTAGTCGTGCTCTTCGTTCAAGAGGAGCGCGAAAAACGATAAGCGATAAGCGGTGTCTGAAGATCTGGAGATGCACTGCGAGGGATAAACATAGCGTTTGTATGGCGCGTTGACAGAGCCTGAAAAGCGGCATCCCGCCGACCAAGTGCCTGCAACGGATGTCTTGCTGCTAGGATAAACGACGACGAAGGAATAGGGAGAGAAACAGAAGGCGAGCGGAGAAAAAGGGCGCGTTGCATAGATGGAACTTTTTCAACCTCCCCTGCCTGTTACAAAGCTCGACCTATCACGTCGCTTCTTCATGTCCACCACTGACGGGGACACGAAACCAGCCATGCCAAATCCAGTGGTGGTCCAAAAAGGGAGCGATACTTGGGTGGTCTAGTCTCCTCCAGATTCCGGGCTCCCGACGCGCCATCTGAAGAGGAGGTCAGAACGACGATCCCCTACCCTGATGAACGTGATTACTCCGCTTTTATCATCCATCTGGATCTCAAATCGGAAGGCTTTAACCGCAACCTTGGGTGGTCAATTAGTAAAGACAAGGGAGTCAGAAATGTGCGGTTTCGTACCCTTTTCCTAACGAAACCGCGATCATACCAACACTCATGGACGTCGCAAAGCCCTCTGCGGGTAAACATCGATCCCTGATTTTGAAGATATATTCTGTGAGGTCTTCTGCACATGGAAACTCGAATACTGGTCTGAAGAAAAGATCGATGTCAGTGTTTTCCGTGGATTCTGATACTTGAGAGAGAGAGAGAGTACTCAGAGCCGGCAATTTGGTGTCTCTATGCTCAACGTGTGCTACGAGCGTTTAGGTAGGAGCTTGCAGCCAGGTGGGTGTCAAACTAAGAGTGGCCACATGGCAGCCTCAAGGGTATATTGAGTGCTATTTGCAGATCCACTAAGCGCCTGGGAAGGATCTCCTGGCGCATAAAATTGGTGACTTGGATATAATGCTATAGATTAACCTTGCACGCAATGGAGGGACGGCCATAAAGCGTGGAAAGACTGCACCCGTACGTGTAGAATGGGTTGACGTTCAACCAATGGATTGCAAGACTGAATGAGAACGGGAGAAAGTTGGCCCTTGGAAGGCTGGATGGGAGAGGAGGGTGTTGAAAAAGCACGGCCTGGGGAGAGCGCAGCCGCGGCGTAAGGGTGATCGGACCGTCGGGAAAATCCGATCCGGATTCGGAGCCCTCTTGCCAGATTGAGAGCACCCGGCCATAGCCGATGTTGAGTCCGTCATCTCCGTCGCCACCAACCCATTCTTCGATCCTCGTTTACGATCCGCAATCACGTTGTTGCCACCCTCTCCAGATCACTAACAGTGTTTGCATTTGGCTCACCTTCCCCTCCGACCAATACGGATCCCTCTCAGTACGGATCCCTCTCAGGCTAGTCCACTCATTATGCTGGAAAACTTCTCGCGTGCTGTGCACAATTACGTCCCGACATCCATTCCTGTCCCAACTACTTCGCACCCGCTTCCCCGAGTCTGAATGCCCGTTTCCTTTGGGAACTCCATTGCTCCCATCATGGAACAGTTCCCCCCATCCCTCAGCTAGCAGAAGGGGCAGCTGAGTATGCCAAGTTGCATTCTGGTTCGTTGGTTGCCTCGCCAGGCTCGCGGGACGACACGACGCGGTTTTCCTGGGATCAGCACTCTTCCATAATGAGGCGAGTCTCTTCCAGAAGCATTCCTGCAGCTACCGGGAACCACAGTGATGATCAGACTTAGGGACGCGCTCATTTCCGCCAAAGTATTCAACCTAGGACGGCTCTTGGTACGCAACTTCGTCAGCATCTCAAGTCCGTCACTGCCAAGCATTAGCTGATCACCCACCTCGCGTTTACGCATGATGGGAATAAAGTTTTCGTTGGACCCGAGGACGGGCAAGTCATTCGCGTTTTCCAACGTCGACGATGTGCGCGGCTGGTGAGGGTGGTGAGCGGTGGGGTCGAAATGGAAAGGAAGGCGGGATTGCTGCTACCGGCCCCGGACTTGTGCTGGTTCCTGTCCCGAATCGGATACAGTCGCCACCAAGCTCGAAGGACGCCCAGTGGTTCATGTACAATCCTCGCAGTTGTACGTATACCGGGCGTCGGTATGGTCTCGTGGCCGGACGCTAAAGATGCGATCCAACCGTCTTGTTCGAGACTGGCATCGGTACCGGATAGTGGAACGCATCGCCACCACTCCTCTCAGGGACACGTCGAAGGCGACAACTGAGTTGGTCGATAGGGAGAGTATGGTTGCGCCATGGTAGTTGAAGCGACAACATTGACTGGGAGGAGGTGAAACGCGTCGTGCGAGAAGTCGGGGACCAATGCGAGCCCAGACCGTCCAAGTTTGTCTTTCTTCTTTATTCCCTGCTACCCCGCGCTGATCTTCGCAACGCAGCTCGCTCACGCATGCGGAGTTGTCAACGTGCGCACGCGCACCAGACATATACCCCGCTCGATCTACCTTTCGCATCAATTCTTGTTCTGCATGCTCAGCGAAGACCACCACGCGCTGATTCGACGCTACCGTCTCGCCATCTCTGACGTCAAGGTCGACGTGCAGACAGAAGTCGAAATGAGCGCGTTCGCAGTACCCTCGGGGGTGCATGTCGTCGAGGACCTCACCTTCTCGCCCGACCGAACGCACGCCCGTGCGCACTCGCACTCGCGCTCGCATGGATACACGCACACGGCCCGTCCTCGGTCGACCTCAGAGCCACCTTGCGAGCGCGATGAGCACCGAGATGGCGCACAATCCGAGTACGACCGGGGGCATGCCGGTCCCGACGTTGCACAACGGGGTAGCGCAGCAGTGGGGGAACGGGGACGTCATGGAGCGGCTCGAGCACGCGCGCGGCGTTGTCTTGGATGAGAATCGGCGGGGGGGATCCGGATGATGGTGATGGAAGGCATCGGGGAGGTGATCCGGAGGGAGGTGGATCAGGTGAGAGGTGGGCGCGACTCTGCACCTGTCGGAAAGGTGATATGATGTACTAGCATATATCTCTGGAGAACAGGAACTTTTATGTGATGGGAACCATGTATGAGGGGCATGACACCAATAGACTTTGTACCTGTTGTTGATTTCAACCTGGTCAAATGCCCATGTTCTAGTTCGGACAGCCCTCAAGTCTGAGAGACAAACAATTGTGGGACTATCATATTTAAGGAAGTGGTCTATGTACATATAACAACTTCAGAAGTGAATCTTTGAATCCCTCCAATTTTTAGATTTTCTGATACACAGGTGTCAAGATATTCTCAGAATGAAAAAAATGAAGTGCATAATCAATAAGGTACAATGATACATTTCAGGTGAAAGAGAAGGTTGCAAGATTCATGGACAACGTCATTTGTTGGAGGTGACTAAGAATATGAGAAAAAAGAAAAAGAAAAAATATGAATCACATACCAAGGCTATGTTTCTGAATGAAGGCAATGTAGTCATCCATAGAGGCAGTTGCAGCTAATGAGGAAAGAGCTGCTTGAAGAGAGCCTAGAGTGTTCTTGAATGTGGAATATGCTTCAAGTAAAACATCTTCCAAAGCAGCATCAGTAGAGCAATATAATACAGTTGCATATTCCAAGATGAGAATGGATGCTATGAAGCAATTAATTATTATAAAACCAATCTAGAAATGCATGATATACCAATGCAAGTCTGATGCTTGTGTAAGTTTTGCAAAAGAGTATCCTATACCTCATATATAAGTCATATAGAGGAAGTAGCAATGAAAAATACCTTGCAAAGTGCTGAAACCAACAAAGTAGCATTATTGTCCTAGAAAATAGAATGGGACAGAAACCCATGAGCCTTGGAATTCCAGCCATCACATGATATCACTCACCTCCTGGAGAGCAGGAATGGGACAGAAACCCATGAGCCTTGGAATTCCAGCCATCACATGATATCACTCACCTCCTGGAGAGCAGGAATGGTATAGAAACCAATGAGCCTTGGAATTCCAGCCATCACATGATATCACTCACTGACTGGAGAGCAGGAATGGGACAGAAACCCATGAGCCTTGCCATTCCAGCCATCACATGATATCACTCACCACCTGGGGAGCAGGAATGGGACAGAAACCCATGAGCCTTGCCATTCCAGCCATCACATGATATCACTCACCACCTGGGGAGCAGGAATGGGACAGAAACCCATGAGCCTTGCCATTCCAGCCATCACATGATATCACTCACCTTCTGGAGAGCAGGAATGGGACAGAAAC
>JBBPOC010001364.1:0-10282 GCA_038091235.1 Tylopilus rubrobrunneus | reverse complement strand
CCCCGCGAATCCGAGTCCCAAAACCCGACAGCGTCATCGACACTATACCAAATACTCTTCACTCGACCCGCGAATTGCCACAAGGTGTCCTACGCAGAGTTATTCTTAACATCCGGTTCCGGAACCCCAGCTAAAGCGGCTAGAAAGGAATGAGCGGTTGGCAGACAGCACACTGAGGACAGCATGGACCCACCATCATGCATCAGACCATGGTGTGCGCGTCCGTCGTTGACTTCGCAGGCCTTCACTGTCATGTTCTCGTAATCTGGATGGTGATGCTTGCCAAGCGTCAAGGACGCCAAGATAAGCTGGCGGGGTTCTGTTGGATCCAACGTGGTGAATTCTTCGTTGGAGTTCTTCAGGTGCCGGAAGATACGGAATAGAGTATAGGCGATAGCGGCATAAGTGAACAGAGCAAAGATCGTTATAGGAATGACGCTATAGAGGTATATCGGGTGGGTCTTGGACCATCCCTCGGATTGAACAGTATAATTTCCAGTGACGACCACCTGGCCGGAAGTCGGAATGGCGAGCGGATAGGCGGAAAAGCCGGACCGGAGATACTAATTCCTCATGCCGTCAGCTACTTGTATCGCGGAGGCGATCACTACTCATGGTCCCGAAGAATTCAATGACACCACGCCAATACTGCTCCTGAAATCATAATTAGTATTCAGCGCCATCGTTGGTCGGTAGTCAAACACCAACCATTTCGAGTATTAAGCCAGCGCTCAGGGTCTCGGCATTATCGGAAACGATGTTAGCGAATGCCCCAACCGCATACAGCGCGTCACCGATCGAATTCGACTCCATACCTTGGGAGTTCCGAGTCTGATACTGGATAACGGAGGCCAAGTATATTGAAAGATTCGCATTATGGGAAGACAATGGTGTGGAGGTGAGAGTGGTTACGTTCAAGGTGTTGTTGTAGTAGTAAGTGACAAGAGACGTCGTCAGCTTTGGAATGATTTCACAAGTCGTCGAACGCAAGAATTGGTATCTTCCATTCCCCTGAGAAGTCACATCTTTACAACCGAAATTCAGTCTATGTACGTCAGGAATCACTGGCTGTGCTCACTAAATTTGGACCAGTCGAGACCAGACTGCCACACAGGATATGGGCAGACAAGAGAGACAAGGAGATTACCCGAGGTATCATTAGTCGTTGTCGTGCCGATCACATAGTTTTGTTGTGATGGGTTACCTTTGAATCTCGATTTTAATCACAATGACGACAAGCTGAAAATAGTCACACCTTGGGGACAAGTCATGCTATACGCGCACGCAATCAAGTAGGTGGCGTCAGCGTTAGCACTTCCATTGAAAATATCCACAGGGATTGTAACAGTTTGAGGAGGAGAGACGGCCTGCGACGGTATCTCGGAGCACCTCACGTCCGCAGTGAGACCTTGTTGCAATAGGCTATAAGCACTGGAAATAGCCTCGTATGAGGGAGGCTGAAATCCGCCTGAAGCCCGCCCTCCAACAAAACCGAGACCGGTGTTGGTCTGCTCAGCTAATTTAGTGGAGCCGACTCCCTGTACGACCGGAGAGACGCCACCTGAAAATTGTGAATCGTACATAACTAAAAAACGGCGTGCGTGCGTGCGTACCAGTGGACCCGTTATAAGAAACACCGTTGAAGCTCAGCATCTCTGATATACCGACGGTCTGCTGGGCAGCAGCAATCCCACTCATAAGCCCGCCGTTATCAATGATTTCAAGTGAATTATCCTGGGCTATCGTCACAGTTAGCAGCAAAGTGACTATGGGAGGAATAATGCCTTACGCAGGGCACTCCCGCTCGACAGAAGTTGTGCGCCGAGCTGCGACTCGAAATAGGTACTATTGAGATCCAACTCCCGTCCAACAACTGGAATATCCAAGGAGACGAGCGATGGACCTATAAATGTCGACCAACTTCGCGACAGTCAGAAAATCTGACGGAGGGAAGTGGAACGTACAACGATCCCATGAAACATGCCAGCAGGGTGAGGACGATGGAGAAGATGGATATGTGTAGATAATTGCGATTGCCAATGTGTTCACACCGAGTCAGCTTAATACCATCGGTTAGTTGGGTCAACGGGGTAAGCGAGCTGATGCGGGACCGCAATGCTTCCTTGAGAGCGAGAGTGAACGTCCTGCGAGGTAGCATATTAGTGTATGCTATTGACTCATGAACCTTGCGTACTGAGTGGTCAACCACGCCAAGATCGTCCCGATGAACGTGGTAATCAGCATTGTCTCCGTCGGGTTGTTATAGACGAAGCTTGCGGCAGGGTAAGGCAGGGGGACCGGCCCGTGAGCCCATAACACTCTAAGGAATACCCAGGCAAAAGCCAGAAGAACGGTTTGTCCGATTCCAGCAGTCGCGAGAGAGAGATAGCAAGAAAGTGGGACGTTCATTATGGAGGCCGGAAGTGCCAGTGCGCTAGCGAGTAACGGGTGTTTGCGCCATTATAAGTGTCACCGTGATGCAAAGCTTCCTGGGGTTCTCCGAGTCACCGCTGGCGAGGTGCAGCCTGAGTTGTCATAATAGGTTGTCCTCGTGTACTATGCAACTTTGAGCGCCAATATGAATGATATGGAAGCGAATACGAAATCATGTGCAGGAAGAACCTGAACTTGAAGCGAGACGGGCATTGTGAAAATTGTGGCGCAACGCACGCTTCTCCGAGGCTCGACCGTTGCTGCATGCAGAACTAGAAGGCAGCGTGACGTCAGACGGAGATGATACATGCGAATCGGAATGTCGCACCCTCAGGCCTCAGGCTCGGGCTGCGGGTTGGTGGCACCAGTACTCAGGCTATGACTGTAATCGGCCACAGAAAGGCCTGCAAACTATCAGCGAGAACACCTTTCTTTCGCCGATTTGAAGCAAACCGCCATGCGGATACTACCCCTGGACTAACCAAAAATGAGCTAGACCGTCCTCTCCGGTGTTACTAAGGACATAAAATCTGCGCATCAAAAGAGAGCCGCCGTGTACATGGGTGTCTGTAGCTTTTACCCTCCAGTTTTCCAAGTGCGTGCAAATACGAAAATAGTTATTTTGGTTTGACTCGGTCGCGGCTCGACTCCGACTCAGAGCCAGCCTCAGCTCTGATACATGCGGCCAGTCGACACGAGGTTGGACATATGTTGATTTACATATTTCTAGATACTTGGTATCCGAGGGGTTGATAACCTGAGGTTCCTTGTACGCTGTGTTTGGATACAGCTGGGCCCCACTTATAATTCAACACTTGCTACGCATAGACGCACTGTGTCGAATATATAACATCCGTTGGAGAAGCTTCATCATCGCTAGTGCATTGACCAGGCTCGAACCAGGCTTGACTGCAGCCTGCGTGGATACTAATCACTGCTTTACTTTACATCAATAAACAAGCACATTTCACCATCGATGTATGCATGATTTGCATTCCTCGCCCCATTATTTATGGCATATATCGGAACCCGGGTGCCTAGAGGCATGGAGCGATCGTAGGTTCCAAAAATGCGCGAGACAACAGGGGCGTGACGCGCGTGCAAGGAACGTACCTTGTCAGCTAGTTCAGACACGTCCACCGGCTCATCGCGATCTGGTTCACCAAACGCGGCGTTGCGATGAGCGTTCTCCCATCAACACGAGATCTAATTCCCACAATAAAATTAGAGCGTGAAGACGTCCAAGAGAGAGCAAGACGACGACGTACGATGAGTACCAATGCCGAGAGTGCGGCTAGGAACATGAGTGCGCCGGATACTGTGAATCAGGGAGAACATCGCATGAGCGTCGTTGGTACCTCCATGTAGCCAATTCCTCCCAGCATACATCCGGATACGTTCAGGAGCCCACGATTCTGGATTCTATGGGATATATAGCACGAGGTCAACAGGACGACAGCGGCAACCGCATAAAGAGTGACAGTCATGAGCTGCGATACTGCAGGTGCTAAAATGACCCAGTCAATCGGCTTAGCCGGAAATACGTGCAAAGGCAGACGTATAATGCCCCATCGTCTCAATGATGGTGGGTAAAAAACGCTGACAATGAGCCGAGCGCGCAGTTTTGGCCAAAGTAGATGATACCAGCGACATACACCTAACCGAGCTCAGCTTTGGCACGTAGTCACGCAGAAGAAACTCACCCTCCACTCCAGAAAAGCATCGATGACGTATCCTGAAATCCAGGTCAGCTATTCGAAGGTACCCTAGAGATGTCGCAGACACGTACTCTGATTGACAGTTGCTCCAACATCATCCCTCGTTCTTCTATTCATACGTTCTACGGCCAATTTATGCTCGGACTGCGTCAGGAAACTGGTCGATTTAGCTCGACCTGGTAAGAGAAACGCCAAGAAGCATTGTCGGGACGCCCTGCTTCATGGTTGTAAGAGAGTCAGATGAAGACTTGTGAGGCTTACTTCTATAATGAACAGCAACCTCCAATTTGCAAAGGATATCTTGACATGCTCGATCCCGTGTGCGAGCTGCCCACCAAATGCACCAGCAACGGCGGCAAAGCCAAACCAAGAAGCAATTCTGGTGCCATATTCGGCCTTGGTATAATAGAATGCTTGGAAGAAAATGATGTCAGCGTGGAACCGCAGACAGTGTGAATAGAAAAACATACAAAAATACAATACGAGTGAAGGTCCAAATAATCGACAGGTTTTCAAAGCTATGAGCGGTTGACTAACGCTTTTTGTGTTTACAACATCAGTATAGTGAATTAACGACGACTACTCACCATCGATGTGGAGCAGATGCCCCATAGGATGGCTGAGCAGCCAATCCAAATCCGAGGGTTGTAATACTTGGAGAGTGCGGTGCATGGTACCTGGCATAAGATCTAACCAATGGCATGAGCGCATGTCTTCTGGCAACCCTTGAAGACGTGCATTTCCCGAGTTGGAGCGATCCAGGTCTGGATAGTTGTGCTCGTCAGACTGTTTGTGAACGACGGCCGAAAGAAGACGCACATGCAAACAGATAAAGAACACGAGTGATGGGTAAAATCCTTCTATCGAGTTTGCGCAAGAGTCTCATCTCCGCTGTGTCCGGATCAAGTGGGATGAGCGGGTCATCTTCGCGAGTCTTGTGACAACTTCACGCGTTCACTGAAAGTGACAAGACCCCACGCTTGGAATGCATCTTCTGGGAGGATGAGTCTGCGAGGGTGTCAAGACGACGACGCTCAAATCTGAAACGAGCAGAGATCCGGGGCACCCTCCCGGTCGGTAGGGGACCGGTGCTATTTTGTGACATCGGGCCAACAATTAAAATATCTAGGGGGGAGCGCGGATGGGGAGCACCATGGTCGATTGGTCGACCAATGTTCGAACTCTGCATGACAGAGCGGCAGACCCGACAAAGAAGTCAATTCACACACAAATGTAGCTTTTCGTAGTGTACTACCCTTCTTCGGTCAAAACCCTGAGCTTCTCGGCTTCGCCCTGCGCATGACCACTGCCGATAGACGGTCTGGTCACCAGACCATCATGGCCTCGTGACTCGTGTGGGTCCAGACACGGAGGTTCACAAACACCTGTTCATCTTTCACTACGTCTCGAAATAGACGAAAGTTACTGAGAGCTGTACCCTAGTAAGTTACTACCCTCTGCACGACCGCTCATCTTTTTAACCTAGCTCGTATGCAAAATGTGAGTGTGTAACCCATCTGTACCATGCGCGTGCGATGTGTCGACCACCACGCTTGGAGTGGTCACTCTGATACTCAGGGTTCCAGTCAACTGGCGCCTCGACGTGCAAGGATGTGGGGCGGCGGCGGTTGAAACTCGTGCACATGCCAGTGCCTCAGGTTGCTACTGTCAGACGAACGATATCACAAAGGGTCTGACCAGAGACGGACATGAAGCGGGTTGCCACCAATCATTAATCACTGAACTCAGGTGAGAGCATTTTTAACCTGCTTCGTTCCAGCAGCATGTCGACGGAAATGGATCAAGCGCCGGACCCTTTACAACACGCCCATGCCTGCACGCCCTGTGATATGCTTTGCCAGCGAACACACGCTGCAGACAGTTTCATTTACAGGACAACGTGATTGTCCACCAACTTCCCGGTTCCCTGATAGGATCATCGTGTGGGCCGCGTCGCGTGTGTCGTGCCGTGCTTCTCTCTCCATTGCAGTAGTCGTGCGTCACATACGGAATACGAACCAGCGTACTACACAAGAAAAATAACGGAACTCCCCGAACAACAGAAGGCCGCACCATCCGAGACAAGACACCCCGCGAATCCGAGTCCCAAAACCCGACAGCGTCATTGGCACTATGCCAAATGCTCTTCACTCGATCCCGCGAATTGCCACAAGGTGTCCTACGCAGAGTTTTTCTTATCACCCGGTTCCGGAGCCCTAGCTAAAGCGACCAGAAAGGAATGAGCGGTTGGCAGACAGCACACTGAGGACAGCATGAGCCCACCAAGCATCAGACCACACCCGCCGTCGACTTCGCGGGCCTCCACCATTATGTGCTTGTAACCTGGATGGTCACCCTCAAGCTCCAAGGACTTCAAGATGAGCCGGCAGGGATCTGTTAGTTCCAACGGGGCGGATCCTTCGTCGGGTTTCTGCGGGTGCGAGACTAGAGCATAGATGATAGCAGCATAAGTGAACAGAGCAAAGATCGTTATAGGAATGGGGCCATAGAGGTATATCGGACGCCTGGACCATCCCTCGGTTTGGATAGTATAATTTCCAGTGACGACCACCTGGCCGGAAGTCGGAATGGTGAGCGGATAGGCGGAAAAGCCGGACCGGAGATACTAAATTCTCACGACGTTAGCTACTTCATGACTTATATCGTGGAGGCGATCACTACTCACGGTGCCGAAAAATTCAATGACACCACGCCAATACTGCTCCTGAAATCATAATTAGTATTCAGTGTCGTCGTTGGTCGGTAGTCAAACACCAACCATTTCGAGTATTAAACCAGCGCTCAGGGTCTCGGCATTCTCGGAAACGATGTCAGTGAATGCCCCAACCGCGTACAGCGCGTCGCCGATCGAATTCGACTCCATGCCTTGGGAGTTCCGAGTCTGATACTGGAGAACGGAGGCCAAATACAGTGAAAGATTCGTATTATGGGAAGACAGTGGTGTGGAGGTGAGAGTGGTAACGTTCAAGGTGTTGTTGTTGTAGTAAGTGACAAGAGACGTCGTCAGCTTTGGAATGATTTCACAAGTCGTCGAACGCAAGAATTGGTATCTTCCATTCCCCTGAGAAGTCACATCTTTACAACCGAAATTTAGTCTATGTACGCCATGAGTCACTGGCTGTGCTCACTAAATTTGGACCAGTCGAGACCAGACTGCTGCACAGGATATGGGCAGACAAGAGAGGCAAGGAGATTACCCGAGGTATCGTTGGTCGTCGTCGTGCCGATCACGTAGTTTTGTTGTGATGGGTTGCCTTTGAATCTCGGTTTTAATTACAATGGCGACAAGCTGAAAATGGTCTCACCTTGGGGACAAGTCATGCGATATGCACACGCAATCAAGTAGGTGGCGTCAGCGTTAGCACTTCCATTGAAAATATCCACAGGGATTGCGACAGTTTGAGGAGGAGAGACAGCCTGCGATGGTATCTCGGAGCACCTCACGTCCGCAGTGAGACCTTGTTGCAATAGGCTATAGACACCGGAAATAGCCTCGTATGAGGGAGGCTGCAATCCGCCTGAAGCTCGCCCTCCAACAAAACTGAGACCGGTGTTGGCCTGTTCGGCTAATTTAGTGGAGCCGACTCCCTGTACGATCGGAGAGACACCACCTGAGGGTTGTGAATCGTACATAACCAAAAAAACGGCGTGCGTACGTACCAGTGGACACGTAATAAGAAACACCGTTAAAGCTTAGAATCTCTGGTATACCGACAGTCTGTTGGGCAGCAGCAATCCCACTCATAAGCCCACCGTTATCGATGATTTCAAGTGAGTTATCCTGGGCTATCGTCAAAGTTAGCAGCAAAGTGACTATAGGAGGAGTCATTCCTTACGCAGGGCACTCCCGCTCGACAGAAGTTGTGCACCGAGCTGTGACTCGAAATAGGTATTATTGAGATCTAACTCCCATCCTGAAACCGAAATATCCAAGGAGATGAGCGATGGACCTATAAATGTCGACCAACTTCGGGACAGTCAGAAAATCAGACGGAGGGAAATGGAACATACAACGACCCCATCCAAAGTGCCAGCGGGGGGAGGAAGAGGGAGAAGAAGGATATGCGTTGATGCTCGCGATTAACAATGTGTTGATGCCGAGTCAGCTTAATACCATCGAGTAGTTCGACCAACTTGTGTTGGGTAGGCGATTTGATGCGGGACTGCAATGCTTTCTTGAAAGCGAGAATGGACATCCTGCAAGGTAGCATATTAGTGTATGCCATTGGGCCGTGAATCTTGCGTACTTGGTGGTGAACCACGCCAAGATCGTCCCGATGAACGTGGTAACCAGCATTGTCGCCGTCGGGTTGTGATAGACGAAGTTTGCGACAAAGTAAGGCAGGGGGACCGGACGAACCCATAATGCCCAAAGGAGCCGCCAGGCAAAAATCAGAAGGATGGTTTGTCCAAGAGCCAAGAGGAGGAGAAAGCAACAAAGTGGGACTTTCATCATGGAGGGCGGAAGTGCCGGTGCGCTAGCGAGTAATGGGTGTTTGCACCATTATAAGTGTCACCGTGATGGAAGCATTCCTGGGGATCTCCGAGTCACCACTGGTGGGGTGCAGCTTTAATTGTCATAGTAGGTTGTCCTCGTGTACTATGCAACTTTGAGCGCCAGTTTAATGAATGGTATGGAAGCGAATACGACATTACTTGCAGGGAAGACCTTGAAACGAGATGGGCATTGTGAAATTGTGCCAGTGGGGCAACGCACGCTGCTCGGTTGTTGCTGCAGAGAAGACAGCGTGGCGTCAGACGGAGATGATGCATGCGAATGGGAATGTCGCACCTTCAATTTGCAGGTTGGTGGCCCTAGTACTGTGACTTTGGAACTGCTTAATCGGCCACAGAAAAGCCTGCAAACTATCGGCGAGAACACCTTTCTTTCGCCGATTCGAGGCAAACTGCCATGCGGACACTACCCCTGGACTAACCAAAAATGAGCTTAGACTAGACCGTCCTCTCACCGGTGTTACTAAGGACATAATGTCCGCGCATCAAGAGAGCCGCCGTGCACCTGGACCACTGCGCTTGACGGTATATGGGCGTCTGGATGTAGTTTTACCCTCCAGTTTTCCAACTTGAAGCGCGCGCAAGGACGAAATAATTATTTTGGTTCAACTTATGATTAGGTCGCAACTCGACTCCGACTCAGTGCCAGCCTCAGCTCTGATACATGCGGCGAGTCGACACGAAGTTGGACACATGCTGACTTACATATTTCTGGATACTTGGTGTCCGAGGCCCGGGGTTGATAGGTTCCTTGTACGCTGTATTCGGATATAGTTGAGCCGCACAGGTTCTGTGAAATGAGAATTCAGCACTCGCTACGCGTGGAAGCACTCTACCAAATCCATAACATCCATTGAAGAAGCTTCATAATCACTAGTGAACTGACCAGGCTCGATCAGGCTTGCTAGGGCTGACTGCAGCAGTGCAGCTTGCGTGGATACTAATCATCGCCTTACTTCACATCAATAAACAAACACATTTCATTATCGATGCATGCACGATTTGCATTCCTCGCTCCGTTATTTATGGCACATATCGGAACCCGGGTGCCTAGAGTATGGAGCGATCGTAAGTTCTAAAAATACGCGAGACAACAGGGGCGGTGGTGGACATGGCGCGCGTGCAGGGAACATACCTTGTCAGCCAGTTCAGACGTGTCCACCGGCTCATCGCGAGCTGGTTCACCAAACACGGCGTTGCGACGGGCGTTCTCCCATCGATACGAGATCTAATTCCCACAATAAAGTTAGAGCGTGAAAACGAAGACGTCCAAGAGAGCGCAAGACGACGACGTACGATGAGTACCAATGCCGAGAGTGCGGCTAGGAACATGAGTGCGCCGGATACTGTGAATCAGGGAGAACATCGCATGAGCGTCGTTGGCACCTCCTGATGTTTGTACAGCTTACCTCCGAACCCGCGTCTGCAGGGTCAAATCGGTTGCTCAGTACGATCGCCAAAAAAATGCACGGGGGGGCCGACGCACAAATAGTCGGGACCCTCGGTCAGAGGATACAAGTGCGACCCCAAAATGCTCCCCAATTGCCCGATGGCACCAAAGAGAGGCATCCCCGCTGCCCGCTTCGTTTCCGAAC
>JBBPOC010001363.1:0-10283 GCA_038091235.1 Tylopilus rubrobrunneus | reverse complement strand
AAAGGGTCCGAGTCTGAGAAAGGAGACGCTAAATGGTGGCATGCTCGCTATTATGGCAACCTTGGTCTCCACACCGCTCAAGCTCCAGGCTCAAGCTTCAAGGGTGACTGACGTATGGACAACTAATGGACAGATATGTGCATCAGTTATTCGTACGTCCGAGTCACTTTGCGTGAGACCGCGGAATGGATCCACAGGAAATTCCGTCAGATAACAGTACGTCACAACCACTGCGTTCAGGGCTCACCCTGTGGAGCGAAGCAATGTTGCACATTTTCCGATCTAGGTCCGGGAAGAGTTGGGGGACACGAATGAGGCCTGGGAGCCTGGATGGAAAGTGATAGGCTCGGATGGCAATGAGGATTAGGTATGAAGGTGAGAGTCGACGGAGAGCAGTGAGGAGTTGACACGCTCTCCGACGTCCCTCCTCGCTTGACGGCTGCTTAGGTGGCTCAGGTTAAAATTACATCGTGAACCAAGTTAAAACACGGACAATGACTTGCGCTTTGAGCTTTTTGACGGACTGACATGTACTTCCAATCGACCTTGAAGTACCTCTAAGGAATTCAAAAATTGTAGACACGAGATTGCAAACGGTATGTTATCACTCTCAAGCTGCGTGAAGAGGTAAGCCAATGGAGACGTAGAGCATAAGGAATTACGTTTTCAGATGACGTTCAGTCTGTCGAACAAATACAGGCTCTATGAGCAGTCCATCTTCGACAGCTTTCTTGAAAAAGGTCTCGGTTTCATCCATCAGGGACTCTAACTCTTTGATCCTGTTTCTGGGAAGATAATACTGGCATATATTGATGAGAAATGCGAGCAGGGATATGGCAGCCACCACAAATCCGAAGACACCAGAGAAAATGGAAAATGTGATACCGCTCATCGTCTAAGGGAAAGGGGGTATGATGGGTCGATGAATTGAGGATTCTTAGATGCACTGGAATTCTGATATACCATGAACGTGTTCAACATCCAGTGAAAAGCACGCCCCGACCATGAGGCCTTGAGGCTTGGCACAATGAAGTCCAGGTCTGAGGACGACAAGGTCAAGCGATTCCACGGGAGACCATACTTACCTGCAAATAGTTGACGGTTATAATGTTGGGCAACGGCAGAGCTAACTACGAGTTGTTGACAGGAGTGCGGGTTGGGTACATCGTTCCATTTTCATGTGATGTGGCAATCGGAGCGCCAACTTGAATGGAAGTGGAAGGTCGTGGCTGTGTTACAGTCCTCGTATCTTCAAGTTGGACTCCGCCAGGCTGGGTTCGAGTTTATGGCGGCTTTTAATTTCGCTCTAGACAAACTGGAGGACCGTGAAATATTCTGGAGAGATAGATATCACTTTCCCAAAGGAAAAGGCTACATACTTCGCCCGCGCTGTCATCCCGGGTGGGAGCCGTCTTGGAGATATTCTGTGGATCCTCTATAATGAATATGAGGACAGTATCGTTCAGTGGGCAAGTCACGTCCCCATACCACGCGGAGACTCACTCACACGTGGACATACTAGAAAGCCGATCTCCTTGACGCCACGGAAGGAGGCAAGGGCAGAAAGGATGTCTTCATTAAGCGAGTCGATTGTCGAATTCATTTAGATGAAGTGAACATCGCATCGCAATTAGGATCATCCAAGAGTCGCCAAGATGATAGAAATCACTGTGTTCCTATACTCTCTGTCTTTTCCGATGACCGAGATCCATGGTATCAGTACCTCGTTATGCCAGTCCTTCGCCCCTTCGACGAACCGAACTTCACCACGTTCGGGGAAGTCGTGGATTTTGTGAACCAGACTCTAGAAGTCAGTTTTCGTGCTCTGTGCTTGTATTTACTCTAATCACCAAGCTAGGGGCTCGTCTATATGCACGAACAAAATGTGACACATCGGTAGGTAGTTTCATGTTTCAGTAGGATACTGATCACGATGGTCATAGTGATTGTGCCGCAGATAACATTTTAATGGATGTCTCCAATCTTTATGGCGACGGTTGGCATCCAATGAATACTTGGTTAGCCCGCAACGGCCGGGATGACCTGTGTCTTAGCCGCAAGCGTTCTGAAGCCGAGATTAAATACTACTTCATTGATTTCGGGCTGTCTACACAGTTCACTGCAGACCAACGCGAGCGTCTGGTCACAGGTGAATTTGGACGAGTACAGGCCCCCGAGCAGATTTCTGGGCTAGCTTACGACCCATTCAAGCTAGACGTGTACTACCTCGGCCATGTTTATCGAACGAAGATTGTGGGGGTGCATTTCTTATTTTCTCGATCTCTTTCTTAGACCGTTTACGTCCCGACAGGAGTTTAAAAGCATGGAGGTCTTGAATGACTTAGCTCACTTAATGACAAAGCCAAATCCAAACGACCGACCTAGCGCTCAGGAAACGCTAACGATCTGGACTAGTCTGTGGTCGCTTCCTTCGATACAGCCTCGGTGGACGAGGCTTCTGTCAACGAGAGAAGAGGGATCAGAGAAGAGGGATCGTTGAACGCATCATGAACAACGCGCTAGACGTCGTTGACATGGTTCGGGAATCCATATGATTTTAGGCTGGAACAGTCGGTGCTGCGAATGCTAAATGAAATTAGGTGATCATACATATAATATGTCATCTAGTGAGTACGTTTCAATTCACGTCATTGGGAGTTCTACTCATAAGAGAAAAGGGGGCTAGAACTACGACGATGAGTGATGGTGTACGAGCAGAGTCACGAATCCAGAATGGACGCCGTGAGGCACACATGTGCTATGTACGCTAGCCTGTCTTTCGTTGAGAAACGAAAATTCGTTCGGCACTTGCTTTTCACCATCTTCTGCGTTGCTCAATACGCTTCTCGGAAGCGAGCTCGTCAACAGATGCGAGCAATGCGTAACTTATTTATAGCGAGCTACCATGGTTTGTGCCAGACGCCACGTTTTGTTTCCCCGACAGCGATATAATTTGGGAGACCACGCCGATCCGGAACGTCCTACGTTTGACGTTGTTTGCAACTTGTGAATTGCATCGTTCAATCCATGTTTGACGCGTGGTGGGTATCAAGGAAGAAACGACTCGATGATGTACAGCAGACCGTGTAGTGGCAACAATCAGCGATTGTAGCAAGTATCGTCAGAGGTAGCGAGTTCATCCGCTCGATCTTGTTTGCCTAGGCGAGTGACCATTCCAGTTAACCCAGAAAAGATCGAAACCATGGTCCGTCCAACTCGCTCGCCCACACAAGCAGGTGAAATGAAAGAACCTCGCCAATCATCCGAGTCACAAGCCAATGTGAATTGTCCCTACCACATCGCTACTTTGCAGTGATCCTGTCACCTTCTGCGTTCATTTGATTCTCTAGTTTTCTCTCTATGTTTCTGACATGGTACATCACTGCCAGTGGACGTCCCAAAAACACGTCCTTCCGGGTCCCGGCATTGGTGCATCCTTCCTAAAACCCTTGTTCATCATCGCTCGCTACACTGCTGGGCCTACTCTCTTCGTCTCGCTCCCGATCTTCATACACACGAGTGCATCCTCAACCTACTCGCCATCGGTGGTTTGATCGCGATGGTGGGCCTCGTGCTCTTATCTGTGTTCGATATGAGACGGGTATCCGAGCGAACATATCCTCCTAATCTTCATGGTCGGCGTGATCGAGTTTCGTTGCATCTGATTAAGAAGCTGAAGACGGTGTATACCGTCAAGGTTACAGTCAGAACGACGTTGGTGGTGTTGGCACTTGGTTTTGTGTGTTATTCATGAACGGATTGGAGCGGGCCACGATACATTAACGTTTCTGATCAGTCAATTGATGGCTGACTCGGATGAGACTCGGAAAGGCGCGTCCGAACGCGGTCATGTGAAAGTCATGTGATCTCGGAGTGTGTTTTACATACGCGCTTGTTGAAGCGAGAAGTGAGTCAACTTGAAATTCTGCTGACCACGCAAGATCCGCGCACGCAACCTCGCGCAATTGCAACATGCCCTCGAAACGATCCCGCGGCGAATCTGCGAGCGAAGTCGCCCACACCCCCGCTCGTGGACCGAAAAGGCGCCAACTAAACGGTTCGCTACCACCCTCGTCACCCATCCCGTCCTCGTCGTCTACATTCGCCACGCCCCGCACGCCAGCGTACAACTGGAGAGTACCGGCAGACTCACCTACCAACCCGTTCGGTCGTATTCGCCGTCTGACTCAGAGCACGACCCTTCCCCGCCCGACCTCGTTCTCGAAGCATCTTCCCCTCCGACTTCAGTTCATCCATCCCCGCGCCGATGGTCGGGACATCGATCGGGACGGGATATATCGCATCGTCCAAGTCCCCCTCAATTACACCCTCGCCCACCTTCGTAGACTCATCGAATACGTCTTCGATCCCGCCACGAATGCCGAGATCACCCAGCCACTCAGTTTGCGACGGTCGTCTCGCCGCACGGCGAGCACGTCGTCCTCAAGCAAAGGAAAGCAAGTCGAACTGGAAGGTCCTATCGGCCATCTATTCGAAATACAGCGAAAAGTCAAGATGGGGAACGCAGGCCAGATCAAGGACGCGCAGACGTGGGCCAAGGCGTCCACCGTGCGCGACCCTTACCACTATCCTGGAAACGAGTCGGAGGATTGTCTCTGGCTCGACGATGATGATGCAGGCGAGGAATGGAAATGGGAGGCGGAAGAAGATTTCACTCTCTCCAAGGTCTGGCCGAAAGGAGGTGACCTCACAAGAGGCATTGTCTTTGTGAATGATCTCGCTTTCAATGATTGGCATGATAGTTGACGAACGCTAGCATTATAATGCAGGAGTAGACGTGCATATAACCATAAATACAAAGAAGATACAGGGACGCAAAGGTATTAGCAACACACCTTTTCTCTTCTCCTCGAATGGTTCCCTTTCCTTTTCCAATCCAGAGGCAACACTTCGGATGGGCTCCATTGAGACCGTTCGTTGGAACCGAGTGGGTGCCTTCGAGAGATACCTGAAAGCCGAAGAAGAGAAGGAACGTGCGGCACGAGGCAGCGTCCAAGAAGATGACGCAGAGGAGGATGCTGAAGGAGAGCTAGATCCCGATATGGTATATCACTGTTATTGCGCACCCATTTGATGCAAGCTGACCGACCTCACAGTCATCGTCGACGCTACCACTCTATGAGATGACATCGTCTCCATTTGTCATATCTTCCAATCCAGTAACGCCATTTCCTACTGAACCATCAACACGTCGACGTATCGATTATGAACGAAAACGACTGTTAAAGTTGACGCAAGAGGGTATGAAAGACGCCGGTTTGTCTGATGAAGAAGAGGAAGATCAGCTCGCAGAGACCGTCGATGGGAAAAGACGACACCATATTTTTGAAGATAAACCATATGATTGGGACCCATTTGGGGACGAAACCGAAATCTGATGAAGCGGACGGCGATACTTGTTTTGAGTAGTTGTTGGGTGGCAAGTTACTTATGGCTCTGTTTATGTAGTGTACATCCTGGTTTTGTGGGACCGCGTTGGCCTTGAGGACCGTTATTCGATAAAATAGCCCATGTATAGTGTAACAAATCTCCGACTCGGATATAAGTAGTGAGCCCGATGTCAGATGTACCGCCGCCGTTTCGTCAGTCACTGGCAAGACACCGCTTTCCCTCTCTGACCCCATCTACATTTACCTATACCCTTTTTATTGACACTGCATCTGAATCATTGACAGTGTCAGACATTGAAACAAGACTGATAAATTGCTACGCTGGTACGCTTATTGAAAGCTCAGAAGATATAAGTTGGGTAGGTAGAAAAACCCCACTAATGGCTCGTAATGATTTGTGGGGCCGACACCGTGGGGCCAGGCCGATCGAGGCTGGCCGAGGCGTTGACACTGGCAGGTGCTGTATGGGCTTGACAGTCAGATCATCCGACTCAGATGGTCAGGGCGACGATGATTGCAGCGCTCTTAGTCACATTTGCGATCTGCTATCTACATATGTAAACGCATACGATTCGCTGGCAAACGGTAACAGACGGTAACCAAAAGTCACGCCTTCAAACGCCCCAATTCTCTGTGAAAAAAAATGGTGTCACAGAGCCAAGCAATGATGGATGACGCGCATCGGGTGATGGGGACAGACGCATGACATCGAGATGCGATGATCGTGGTGTAGTGGACAACTCCGCTCAGCATGGAGGCTTTACTGATTGGAAACTACTAGTGCTAGTCTACCAGTAAGTGGACCCCGCTGATGAACGTGCGATCACGTCAGCAGCGTCCGATCCACTTCCTCATTTAGAAGTAGCTATTAATGTTACACCGGTTTGAGACAAGTCAAAAACGCAACCCTCCTTCAACTTGAAGCAGGGCAAGCTCGTGCCATAAGCCTCGCACCTCTTCCCTCTTCCCTCCCAACTTTATTGTAGACTCGCGACATACTGAAACCGTTGCCTCTGACATACCCTGTCAACTTTTATGCCGCAGTCCATCAGCAACCAGCCACCCAAACCTGACGTCGATGCGCCAGCGCCCGAGGAGGCACTCGGACAACCTCCCGACGACATCTACAATGCAACACTTCCTCGGTGGCGAGCGGTAATCCGCACTCGTCTCGTCAAGTCCGTCGCACGCGAGAGCATCATTATCTCGCGCCTGCAGGCAAGTCTACCTCCACGAGCTCAGTACCACTTGGCTTACTTGTTGTATCCGTGTACCGCTAGTCGTTCCTCCGTTCTCCCTGGTTGGACAGCTATTTTATTTACTCCTCTATGCTCGGCACACACACGTTCTTCATGATCGCACTTCCCGTTCTCTTCTTCTTTGGATTCCCAGAGCTTGGGCGCGGGTGAGGCCAGTCTTCTCGTATACAAGCTCATGTATGTGAATGCTTGCTCAGCCTTATCGTTGTCTTGGCATCTGGCGTCTACTTCACCTCCTTCATCAAAGACCTTGTCTGTGGACCTCGCCCTTTTGCACCTCCTGTAACTCGTATAAGTACGTCATCTCATCTGTCTGCTATCGCTATCAAGTTGACTCTTTTCCCAGCTGTTGGCACGCATCACCTGGAGTACGGATTTCCATCAACGCATTCGACGAACAGCGTGTCCATGGCGCTCTTCATCTTTGATCAAGTTCACTCCGCCTACTCTCATTACTCGGTTATATCCAGTACGACTTACTGGATTTGCTGTGGCATCCTGATGCTATATGTCGTCACCATCGTCTTTGGCCGGATTTACCTAGGCATGCACTCCTTCACAGACTGTGCAACGGGAATCGCTCTAGGGGCCGCCATGTGGGCCGCCAACATGGTTACTTTCGACACAATTGAGCGTTGGTTAGAGAGCAAATCGTGGATCGGTAAAGCACTTCACTCGTATTGTGTTGCTCTTTCACAGACGGCATCTAGTTCCGACCGTGGTGGTGCCTTTCGGCCTTTTGCTGGTTCACTATCATCCGCAACCGGTGGATGATTGTCCGTGTTTTGAGGACGCAATTGCGTTTGTGTCCGTTGTCCTCGGTGCTTACTTAGCGTGATGGCACTCCGTTTATGCCGGTTTCGACGAGAGATTTCTTCATACGGTCATGCCTGGAGGTCGAGGAGATGTCCGGACTTGGGACGAGAGAATGAGGTGGTGGGGTCTGGCTGGGGCAAAAGTTGGCCTTGGTGCGTCATGCTGCTTCGACTAGTGATTTCGTCCATACTAACGGTCACCATGTTCTCCTACCACGACGAATCCGCCATAATTATACTTTACAGGCATCCTGACTATATTCATCTGGCGGCTGCTTGCAAAATCACTCTTACATACCATTCTACCACCCGTATTTCGTTTGGCGCCCCACTTTGATTTCCCGCATCGACGCTTCTATACGCCTGCTACTGACTACAGCCACTTACCTGTGAAAAACGGACTTCGTCCTATTCCGAGCATTATTGACCTTCCTGGCACGTTGGAAGTGAGCGGTATAAGTGGCTCAGAGCAGCCAAGGCAAGCGATCAAGCGACGCGGCATGAACGCGAGCGGCAAAACGCAGGGCGGAACGGGGGCAGTTGGTGTGAGTCTGGAGGGCGGTGGGCCACTTGGAACGACGGGTGTGGCAGCGACCAAGGAGGTGAAGCACTATGATGCCTACTTCGCGCCGAGTCGCCGAGACTTGGATGAGGTGCAATCTCAGGTCTTGTATACGGTATGCATGCGAACCTTGGTTTCTCTCATCACTAACGTGACTCCCACAGGATACTTGAACCACTCCTCTACGACCTGCTCGATCCCAAGATTCGACGAAAACATAAGGATCAGAGGCAAGGAGATTCCGGAGTACATTTACGAGCAAAAATTCGATCAACGCCACGTTCATCACCTCCTAGAGATCCTGCATTCCATTGTCCAATTCGGTGGGCAGGGATTTGCCAAAACCGCGCGCAGCGCTCCAATCAAGCGGATTCAATACCAGTCGTTGATGCAGAGAGTGGAAGCGGGTAACTATCTCCCTTGCTGCGAGTTTCAGGTATATTGATCGCTTAATTCAATTCAGCACGGTTCGATCCGAACGCCAGTTTCCTGGACATACTGACTGAACTCTTGTCGCGGTACGGGAATGCCGCTTCGCTACCTTCCTCGAACTTTTTCTCATCCCTGCGTAGATTCATTCGATCGGAGCCAAAAGAGCGGAACGCGCCAATAATGTAACCTATGAACACAAAGATACAATCAACATCTTGCAAGCCATCGTAGCCCGTGGAGAGGTCGATCATCATGCTCTCGAGACCTAGAGCCCATCATTATCGGAAAGCTATACTTCTTCGTTCATCTGAAGCGCCTCGACCTCCAGAACAAGCTCCTCCGCATCCTCCATTCCTTGATCTCAGCCTCCACAACATACATCGCCCAGATGAACGCCGAAGACCAAGCAAGCTCTGAGGGTTCCCTCACTTCCGGAAAGAGAGTCTACACATAAACTCACTTCTAACCCTCACGCCGACGGATGGAATTTCCGCACCCCACAATTGACCTGTACAACAACACTGGCTCGACTTCGTGCTCATGGCAACCCCTCAATTTCAACCGGCATTTCAAGGGGTGATTCCCCCTTGGCTGACTGTGTCTGTCGACAGCTCCGTTCACTTCTCGGCGATGCGCTTCGAGCCAATCAACCCGGTTTACCGAATGCAATCACGGGCGTTGCGACCGATGCAGAGTCTGTCATGATGCTCTGTGCTTTGGAGCGACTCCTCGTCTTGGGGTCAGCGGACCATTCTGAAGTAGCACAGCAGGACGAAGACGCATCGATGCAAGAGAAGACAGGAGAAAGTAGCGTTATGTCTCGAATTTGTTCACTGCTGAAACCACGACGACACCGGAAGACCAGGCCGCAGTGAGTCTCTCTTGTTTGGGTAGTTGGTTCTCATCCTAATTGTGTAGGTCCGCTCACTCGGCTTCCGTTCGCTCAACGATGGTGCTAGTGTTTTGTTCGCGATATGGGTCAACTTCATATGGACTAGCTCATCTTCAAAGCAATCCGAAGATGCCTCGTTAGCGACGATCTACAGCCGAACGCGCGGCCGTTGTCGGAAGGTGTTGGAGTACCTTTTCCGGGCTTATCCTTCCGAAGTCTTGGAGGGCGTGATCAGTTGTTGGGATCGTGATCTTACCCTTTACTCCAGAGACCCAAAACCTGCCGAAAGTGCAGCATTTGAACTGGTTAACGTGCTCATCGCCGGCGCGAGCTCTGCGGTGCATAAGGTCCGTGAGGGCATCGTCATCAGTTCCTCAGGCGGTTACGAAGTTGTTTGAAGGTCTGATGTCACGCTATTCCTATTCCTGGAGCAGTACCTATCACGATTAGAGGGACCTCTGGCGCTTTAGGTTTGGGGAAGGTTCATGCAACTGGCAAAATATGTTGCATCCTCGAGAGTTCCTTGCGCATGTCTATCTGACTCTGAGGTAGGGCTACCTTTTAGTTGGCCGATCGCCACGACTAACATACGTTTTGCAGGTGTCTATGTGTGTTAGGGGATAAGGTTGCGAAAACCACGGCTATGGATGACAAGCGGATCAATAAAGATCTCCAGGAGACGCTTGGAAAGTCGGTCGGACTGCAGAGCCTTCGAGCTGGATACGACGCAGAGCGAAAGACTCGATGATGAGTGCCAGATCATCACCAGTCCCTCGCGGAGGTGAGTGCAACCTGGTTACGAAATGTCTTATCTTTCTGAGGCTTGCAAGGCCCAATCGCTGAATAGAAGGCGAACGAGAAAGCCGACTCGAGCACGGTGTCTTTGCAAGACAGTTCCAAGTAGACTTGGGA
>JBBPOC010001362.1:0-10285 GCA_038091235.1 Tylopilus rubrobrunneus | reverse complement strand
TTTCGTCCAGTTCTCTACCAAGCGTTTCAGCTCGTTCACTCGGCCAGACCAATCGTCTTTATGAAACCATCCATGACGAGGGCACACGATAAGATGCGTATACGTATAAGCAACCAGTCCCTATATGGGCATGAGACAAACAAGCGCCAAGGTACCAACCATCCCACCGGTAAAATGGGAACTTTCTGAACAAGTTCCAAGCAAGTCTTCATTTCGACGCTGGAAGGAAAACCCTTGAACTCGTTCACAATCCTGACAACTTCTTCCCTGGTAGTACGTCGTGATATTTCAGCACGCTGTCTGAGTTGTGCTTGTAACTCTGGTTTCTTCATCTGTCCGTCAATTGTCGTGTACTGTTGGGTGTTGCCATGAGTAGGGTTTTTCAGCCACATTTGAAAAGCATTTGGCTGAGACGATGATCCAATTGAAGTCTCCTGCTGAGAGGGACAACCGGAAACTGGTGCAGTCCGAGCCGAGGGATGGGACGGGGGATGAAGTGCTGTTTGAGAGTGCTGGGCAGGATTATCGTCGCTTGGCTGAAGTTCGTCATCTGATGTTGCCGGAGGTGGAGGATGACCGTGGTCCGACGGGATGCGATCTGGCAAGTGAGATAAAGTAGAATGCACAGGAAAGACAATACCATAATGACCATAGTTGGTTGTGTCGTAGCTGAGAGGCTGATGAAGCAAATGTGAGCGATAATGGCGGTTGTAGTTGTAAAGTTTGATCAGTTTGTGGCATATGTTGCAACGCTCCATCTGGGGGAGAAATAGACTCGGAGGTAGACCTTTGGACAATCCTATAACTGCCCCTACGATGTAGGGTGAACGACGGCGGAAATACACGACCAGGAAACTGCAAGGGTCCGACAAGTCAGTTCAATTGATTCGGAGGGATATATGCAAACAGAGTGGGAAACCCTGAAGACAATGACCGTTGGCAGGAGAAACGTGACGCGATACAGGATACGTTGGCATTGTGCCGAAAAGAGTCGTGGCCTCTTGTAGGTCCATGCTTTTATTGTTTTCCAGGTTGTTGTTTGCTGTTCTCGCCAGGTCACACGGATACCTCAGGCTTGTACGTATTACATCATTTATCTTATGCCACCTTTCACCACCGCGCAGGCGTTTGCCGGGTCTGCCTGTAAGATTTGGCAGAGCATCATTGTTGACGACGATGACTGTCCTCAATGGCACCCCGATTTTCTCTACTGCGGACCTTTCAACTACAAGTCGCAAGCCTTTCCGGTCCTGAACAAAGGCGACCATCATCTCTGGATCCCCGTCGAGTGCAAGTTCGCGTTCCGGTTTCTTAATCACGCCACCTATTGTTACTGGAACGCTTCTCTCGACTCACGGCTCCCAGACACAGTTCGCAAAGGAAACTTGTACATGGCCAAGTTTGGGCATCACCTGAGGTCGGGTTTCTTAGACGAAGTCGTCGCGTATTGGTACCGCCCTGGCACTCAACTTCCAACGAGCGAAGAACCCACCCGTCAAAATGAGCCGCTTAACTCTGTTTTCCTCACTACCTTTCTTATCGACATGTACAATACCGACACCATAGTGCCTGCTCCTGCATTGTATCCCCAAGAACCCCGGATAGCGTGCGATGACCCAACAACGTTCGGTATGTGCCATTCCTCCTTGCATATTGCATATTCGGTGATCAGATCTGAATGAATGACATCTGACACAGATTGGGAGAAGTGGGCGAAGAAAAATTTATTGAACGAAGCTCTTTTTGGTTCCCTTCCAAACATCGATAAAAAAGAATACAAACTCCTGTTGGCAGAACACAGGGCAGCACGGATTCCCAATGCACCATCGGTGGAAATCGACTCGTCTAGCTGGTCTCGCTATACTTCAAGGGTACCGAAAAGCTACACGGATGTCTTGCGTGCCCCGCCATACAACCGAAACAGATCGAGAAGAAAGGTGTGTTTGTGACTGCAGACCGACTGGCAACTTGAAATGAACTGCTTTATACAGTCAGACCACTTCAAGGCCACAGGTGAAACGAATGCGAGGATGAGCCACTGTCAAGACTCGGACATCATACCATATGATTAGTTAGATGATCATGAGAAAGCTTTGAATCATTGACCCTGCGAATGTACCTTTATCCTCGTTGGCCGCTCACTGGCAGGGGGACTCACGCGCAATCATAATGATGATCTGAGTAACCCTTTGGAGTGCGCGAATATGCCAGTCAATAACACGACTCTATACTACGAACCAGATAAACCTGCAGTGTGGTGCCTCCATGTGAGTAGATGTCCACCTTCTGGCTCACCAAATGCGCTCTTCCTTCAGGAGATCAGGGAAATATTACAGTAATAGGATACCAGAAACTGTCACGGTCGTGTCAGATACTTCTTCGATCCGTTTCGAGAGTCCAAAGTCAAAGTGGGACATCCGCCCCTGGTGATCGAGAAATTCGAGCGAAAGTAAATGGTCTGAACTGTGTTTGATTCCATGGAGTCTCATCGATCTCACCTTTGAGTCCAAGCCAGACAGCTACACAAGGAATAACTCGTAAGGGACCCCCGACAGCATTTGATATGAATGCAATTCACCTTTTTTTTTGACCTGGTAATCATTTTCGTGCGCATATATACAGGTCGAACGGTTCTGACAGCCTCGTGGCAGCTCAACGATCCGTTACGGTTAAGTATCGTCTCCGAGATGGTCGATTGGCAAGGAAACACGGCGCGCCGCGGAGTTAAGATACCATCGTCCCTGCGCTCACACGGAATCCCCAAGATTCTGGGATAGTGTTCGAAGACCCAACAACGTTTAGTACGCGCATCGTTTTGCATGTTTGATGATCATATCTGACTCAAGAACCCCTGCCGCAGATTGGGACAAGTGGGTCAGGAAAAGGGTCTTGAATCAAGTCATTTATGGTTCGCTTCCAAACGTCGGTACGAAAGAGCACAAGCTGTTGCTAGCGGAGAGCAAGGCAGCACGCATCCCGATTACACCATCCACGGAAATTGACTCGTCTAGCTGGTCTCGGTACAGCGCAGAGGTACTGGCATTGAAGCACTTACCCGAAAACTCGCCTCTATGGATGTGTCGTTCTGCCAGTGATGTTCCTCAGGCTGCTGTACCCTCTCACAGGGCTGAAATGAATCGCAGCGAGAGGTATGCTTAAGATTCCAATAGCCAGATTGACCTCAGCTAACACAGAACTACCGCATACAGACATGCCACTTCAGAGCCGGAAGCGAAACGTCTGCGGAGGGAATGAGTTGCAGTGAAGGCTCGGGCATTTCACTAAATAGAAAATCATGGGAACGAAGTTTCAGTGGAGTAAAAAGTTGGACGACTTTGTCAGGATGTCCTCTAATGCGGCAGAACTGGCGAACAGTTGTCAATGGTGCATTGTCGAAGATATGTCAATCAAGGTCTACCGTTACGCTATTATGGAATGATCTAGAGGGGGGTGAGCTGAATACACTGGGTGCAGCGGTCCCAGCCGCATCTTTTCAATTGGATCGCCTTCTGTGATCCATAGCTACTAAGTGGTAAGATATTACTCATACACTGGATTCTTTCATTGACACCTCATAACCTCGATAGCTGGCGTTCGATAAAGTCAAGAATTGCATCGCTCTTCGGCCGTTCAGAAGGACTCTTCTCCCAACACGCCTCAACAAAGTTCCACAGCACTTCCGGGATGTCTCTGCCATCCCATCCCTGCTCCCGAGATGGCCTCTCGCCACTGGCAATCATAACCACAATCTGCACGACCCTTTGAACTCCGTGGAACGGCAGTTTGCCGCTCAGAATCTGTATGAAATGTCATTCACCTTGTAGACCAGATAAGCACAGAGAATCATACTTGTAACATAATACTGCCAAATGAATAAATGTCTGCTTGTGGGCTCGACAATTGTGCCGCCGTTCCTTCTCTGCACCCCTCCACGAGTTCGGGAGCCGCCCACCGAATGTTTCCGGGGAATGAGAACCCGGACACCGTCGTGTCCGAGACTTGTTCGACCAGCGTCGAGAGTCCAAAGTCGGAAAGACATGCTTGTCCACTCTTGAAGATCAAGACGTTCGACTATTCCAGAGGGTGATAAGGATATGGTTGGAATGCCATTCGAGTAAGATAGACATACGCCGCTAAGGTCACCATGGACTATGTTACGAGAATGCACTAGCTCGATGGAGTCAACTGAACCATACGAGAGTGGTAGCAACGTACGATGCTGAAGACCGGCTGCTATGTCGCCAAGCTGTGGATCGAGTTATACGCTGCACTTTCCGCGGTGTTTCGAATGGCATACCAGAGTCAATCTTTTCTTCAGATCTAGTTGCGTCTCGAATTTTTCTAAATAGTCGGATAACGTGCCGTTATCCGCCCACGGGCAGACGAACGCAGAGAATGGTCCAAATCCGTGTGCAACGCCATAAAGAGGCAAAATATTCTTATGTTTGAGCTTAGCCCAAACTTCGAGTTCTTGTTGGACAGCCTGGAAAAGTCACATGAGTAAGGTAGTCACAGGTGCACTTGATTGTGGGTGCACTCACCTTGCGCTTGACTTGCAATTCTCTCTCGTTCGCATACACGGGGCGAACGGATTTGACAGCCACCTGTAGCACACGAATAATGAGTATTGAAACATGTCGCAATGCACGAACGCACCCTTTCGGGAGACTGCCGCCGACGTCGTAATTCACAGCTCCAGATATCGCTGAATCCACCATAGGCGACAGGGTAGGCGGCCAACCTCACTATCATATCGGTGAGGTCCTCGATGCCTTTCGTGCACTTCTCCGGGACGTGTTTCCGTGAAACGTGCCCACGGAATGTCTCCCGGAAATGCGGGTACACCTCGCCAGATCCAGCAATGCTCGTCCACGGGCAGGATGATTTGAACGCATCCAAGTCGACGAGGCGATACTTGACTTCCATGTCCCATCTGATAGTGCATGATGCATAAAGATGAACACGACGCTTCTGGGGGGGTACATGAGAGAGATGGCGTATGCCTAGCAGGAACATCATTGGAGGAGCGGAGCGGCACACAACCTCGAGAAAACAGAATCTTTCCAACGCCCTCCCGACTTAAATAGTTACGATTTCGGCCACAACCTCCGGGGGACTAAGCTCGGCACTCCTGGCAATCTACCTTGGAAGGCGGCGGGGTCTATGGTACCATGCTGTCCGAGATGAATGAGAAATCAACTTGAACTTTGGATGCGTGCCAATTGAAGTATGGAGTGCAACCATGTGGCTGTGATATGAGCACTCCAAGCGCGGTGTTTGTCGAATCGGCATCTGTTGCGTAAAAATGGAACGATTGCGGTATCCCGCCACTGGCCTTGGCGCCCTAGGCTGCAGACGCTCAAATATTGGCGTTTGTATGGGATATCGAGATGTAGTAATCTTCGCGTTGTGTCAACAAGTTTTCAAGATCGGGCCAAGGTCAAGCTCAGCACCCGTGACTAGTGATAGGGAGTCCAAGAGCCCTGGAATCAATAATTTTCATAAACTTGAATATGGTCCATATGGATGTGTGTCGTATTCTTAGAAAGCTTGGTCTCGATGCGAAAGTTGGGTCTATCATGATGCCCGAAATCTTGGCCCAGTCAGCGTGACTAATATCCTGTGAAGGGTGTCACTGCTAGCGGATATGCCAACCTCGCTAGTCGCAGGTCCGAATCCTGCAAAAACCGCCAAAGGGGTTTAGTGGGTAGTGACCCTTGGCGAGGCTTTAGTCCCACAGTACTCACATGAGTCCTTGACGTCGAAGTCCCCGTAAAGGGATTTCCTCTCAGGCGATCCTTTCCTGGGGTAGCCTTTAAATTTAGCGACTTCGTGTGAAAAAACCACAGTCCCCACGGTGCGCGTCTCCTGTCAGTCGCGCACCGAATTTGCTCGAGTCACTCACCGCTGACCTAAGTTGACCTAAGCCGGTGCAGGACTGTGGATTGCGCCGTCCTTAGCGCTACTCTCGAGTCGGTCGTACTGAATTGAGCCTGCCAGTGAGTCAGTGAGTGTCTTTTTGGTGGCGATGACCCCCGCGCCTACGTATCTGGGGCTTGCCACTGGCAGCTGCCAGATACCGTTATGCCTCTCTCTCTCAAAAAAAAGGATGTCACTGCTCCTCGGTGGACTCGGAGGCTTGAATCGGAGTCATGCATCATCAATTTGGTCCTGGAATATAATAATCGAGGTTGCAGGAGACATCTTTGATCACATACTGAAAGTTACCTCCGGCCGCTTTACATCACCGGGCCGCATCAATAGTAAGCCTCGTCGAACCGGGATAAAGTCATCTGAATGCCTGTCTCCATGGCCTTTGGAGGGCAAGTAGTAAGCACCTGCCAACGATCGTCGAGATCCGCTCAGATGAGGTTTACAGGGAGTTGTGAGAACTCGAGCGTCCAGTCGTTTGCGCATCATGCTCATATTTTTGTATTTCATGTGTGAGGGAGAGCAAGCAAACAAAGGTGAAAGCATGGTCATCGAGACGTTTCATACATTGCCATGTTCCAGCTGGAGGCCTCAAAACACCACCTCAAACAAGTGCACGTCCACCTGCTCAGAGCTACAAAAACGACGAGGAGCTTAATCCCATCCACTACTGGTGACAGGTTCTGCACCCCAAGTCGTAGCGGGCTCTGCTGCCCAATCGCTTGCTTGGTTGGTATCCGCAGCCCAGTCGAGGGCGCCTAACGAAGCCTGAGCTAGCGCCCCGTTCAAGTGAGCACATCGCTTACCAGTATCGGTAGCCAATCCAGGGTTGATGGCCCCTGCTTGAGGCGCGGACGTAACGTCCCACTCTGAAAGACCGGGTTGGGTGTCGGGCTCGGCAGCAGCAAGCTTGGCCTGGGCCTCCTCCTGTTGTTGCCTCTCCTCTTCGGGGTCACGGTAGAAGAACATGTCTACCATGACGTTCCAACCATCAGGCGTACGGGGAACGGTACCACGCAGCCTGAGGACCTCGCGTGCGAGCAACCACCAAATGAGACCGATAGAGTGGCGGGTCTTGTTGTTTGTGGGGATAGCGACGTCGACGAATTTAATAGGGGCGTCGGTATCGCAGAGGGCAATAACGGGAATGTTGACATAGGATGCCTCGCGGATGGCCTGGTGGTCCACGCGAGGGTCAGTCACGACAATGAGACGAGGCTCCTTGAACGAGCGGGTGATGTAGTTGGTGAAAGAACCGGGTGTGAAACGACCAGCAATGGCTTGAGCCCCGGTGTTGGCAGCGAATTTCAAGACGGCGCGGTGACCGTAGGGACGTGCGGAGATGACACAAACGTCATTTGGGTTTTCGACGGCGGCGATGACACGGGCAGCGAACACGAGCTTCTCCCAAGTTTTTCCAATGTTGATGACATGGATTCCTTGGTAACGTTGAGCGGAGCGCGCAAGTTTCTAGACAAGGACATACCGTCCACTCTTCGTTTGTAGACGTAGGGCTCCATCTGCTTGTCGCAGTTTTTAGTACCGATATGGCATTGTGCAGCCAAGAGGAGCTGGATCTCCTCATCTGTCGCGCTCAAGATGGAGGGTAGTTTTGACGACATGGTTGAACCTGGACGATGATCATCAGCACCATGCATCCAAGGTTATCCGCACATGTAACACTCCATCCGATGTCTCCAACCCACGATATGCTTCCTGTAGCGACCACAGTATCTGTTGTAAGCATGGACACGCACCGTTTGCGGTGTTTTGGACTTGCGCGTCGTCTCGGGCGACGTTGAAAGGGATCTTGGGGGCTCGTTGTGGGCCTCGGTCAACGCCAGGTTCGTGCGGATTTCGCCGATGATATTCCCACACATATAATATCCATTTCAGGTCAAAATAGCCCCTGCCAATGAGCCAACTGAGCTATCTCGTCTGGTCCGGCCTTGCAGCAACCTCCTACGATCAAACCTGGCCAGTTCTGCTGAGATGCCCTCCCGACACACCCAACCACACTCTCAGCCCATCCCTCTCCTCCATTCGAATTCGGTTTGATCACAAGCCACGGCCACGCCCCTTCTGATCCCAACACACCAGAACAAGCCTCCTCGAACTCGTCCAACAGTCCCTGCAAATGTTCCACGGCCACGCAATTAAACCCGATTCCGTCTGGAATGACTTCCCCGTCCACATCACCTCGAACCATCAAGTCTGCCACCTCCTTGGCGCGCATGCCCGCTCCACCCGGCACGAGCGTCTCCGAAGACCGCCCGTGCGGAAACACAGCAGTCAGCCACCATGCCTTCATTCGCTTCCTGCTTACCTCTCCTTCTCCCGCTCCCCGTTCATCGCCGAGTGCCGCAACCACCCGAGTAACCGCCCGCCGGATTGCACTCACCTCCCTGGCCACCGGCACCGTCTCGAACGCGATCCCATCCACGAGGTCCCACACGTCCTGCGGCACACACTGTACATACGCCAGCAGCCTCTCCGCATGAAACTCACTCAGCGCCTGCACCGATCTCTCCCGGCCCTCCGCGTCGTCCCCAAACGACGTCGTGTTGTCGCCCGTGGCAGAGTACGCTCTCGGGCCGTATGGCGGCGGGAAGTGCCCGTCAAAGTCCTGCATCGGGGAGACCGTGCTCCCGTATGTACCGAGCGAGAGGACGATGCGGATGTCGTTGGCCTGCACGCTCGGGTTCTCGGCGCAGAACAGCTCGCGCGCCCGTGCTGCCATCGAGATCGCGTTGGACATGATGCGGAGTGACTGTTCACGTGAATAACCCTCCCGCTCGAACGTGTTGAAAGCGGCTTGGTATCTGCCCGCGTGGCGAGCTTAGGCAATGGTACTCGTGGGCGTGGACTCGGCTCACGTAGATGTTAACAATGTCCTTGCTCCTGCGCGCAGGAACGACAAGTGGGCTTGGACGAGTAACTCTGACTTTTCTTCGTCGGCAGCCGCACGAGTAGACCATAGTGGCGTATGAGCGATCTTTAGTTTGAGAATGTCCTCCAATGTAGTTCCCTGCAGTGTGATATCATCAACTCGACAGTGGTCAACGACGAGTACAGCTCAATGATGCCCACCAACCCCCCATCAACCAAGTTTATCTTTTTGTGATAGATCCTATTCAGTCCTAGTGACTGGGTCGACATGGTTCCGAGTCAAGCGGGTAATGTGGCGGTGTCCCGGGGACAAGACAATGTCCATGTTTCCCTCGTTCTATTGCATCGTTACAAGCCAACTATCCCGCTAATCAATATCTCTGTCACGTATCCTCATGTCACAACCTATCGAGCAACGAGGATTCCGACCCGTTCCTCTGTGCGCTAGCCGCTCCCTTGATACTATAACCTATCGATGGATGTCGATCAGGCTCAGGCGACGGCTCCTTTTCGGAACGTTTCTTTCGCCGCCTTCCGGAGCGCTCCGATGTCCCACCCAAGCTGGCATCTCCAGCATCCGCGATACGACTCAGTAACGATGGCGTCGGTGCGTCCTGTCCTTTCGCTTGCACTTTTACCCTCTTGGATCGTGGTGCGTCTTCCGATGTACTACCCGATCGCTTGGGAGACGCCGGGCTCGAGACACGGAAATGCCGAGGTGGATTGTCTCGCATGGATGATTGCGTTGTCACCGATGACCATACTATTGGAATGTCGAGTTCGGTCAACAACGGTGGCGGTTGCACGGCAGGTCTTTGCGGCAGGTGAGCTGGTCGTTCCGACGTAACCCCGTTCTTCTCCGTAGGCTTCACCTCTTGAATAGGCACTTGTGAGGACGACGGTTGCTCTCCCGTTAGCAACTGCTCAAACCAAGAAAAAATATGTCGGACGTCAATAGAGAAGGGTAGAGCGGTCCATTGCGAACCCTTATTAGGCCTTGAATTTCGTTAGCGGCTTCTTGTGTTTGCCCTCGGGACACCACTTGGTGAAATTGACTGATGGAAGTAATTAGGTATGGTGGCAACATCCAATTTTCCAGCTCTTTACGCTAGAAAGAGTCATGTCATCCTTGATGTTCGATTGAGAAATACGTACGGTGTTGAGAACTTGAAGAATACCCTTCACAGCATGCCACAGGTCATCTCCGTACAGCTTGGAGTCAAATAGCACCTACGCGACTTAGCGCCACGGAGATGATGGATATATAGCGGACTAACCTCCAAGAATATGGAGCTGGCGTCAGCGACTTGTCGCCGAAGCCGCGTGTTTTGCTGTGTACGCTCGCTTTCACTCACGGATAACACATCCATGATCCAAGATACCACACGGATCCGATCTTCTGGTAGGAATTTCTGCAGGACTAGTTTGCGTGTTAGGGAACTCAAATAGAATTGGAGTAATTTGA
>JBBPOC010001361.1:0-10296 GCA_038091235.1 Tylopilus rubrobrunneus | reverse complement strand
CCTGCGTCATCGCATCGCCTTACTCGCACCATTTTCTGCAGCATCTTGCCTACGAACGCTTGTCACTTCGTACGCCACACTGCTGTGCCCCGACGATATATTTCAGACGCGCTCCGAGCAGCAACTTTGTTGGAACGCGACGATGTCCAGACCAAATACGAGCAAGCTACGCTCGGCCCCTACACGGCATGATGCATAATCTATATGATTATGCGAGCTATTCAGTAGCTTAGTATATAGGTCGACTTGTACCTTAGGGGGAGATAGATCCAATCCTAATCCTGGACCCCCATCTCGTCTGATTCCTGAGTCTTATCTTTTCCTCTCGCCATCCTTGTGCTGCGACAAACTTGATTCATAAAACGCGTCCATACACCCTCATCACATCACTCGACAATGCAGTCCCCTGCGATGACTGACGCCACCACAGCGGGAAGCAGTCCTTCCATTACCCCGGCTAGTACTCCCGCCACATCAGAAGGCCAAAACGAATACAACAACACGCCTGAACGCTGGCCCGCGAAGCAGGTACGTCTCCCTTTTACTCGAAACGTCCCGCAGCTCACGAGCACCAGCAGTCCTCGCTGACCCAAGACTTCCATCTCGATACGTTCTTCAACCCCGTCTGGACGTCCGGCCCACACGTCTCCTCGTTCTCCCCGAATGGCACCGCCGTCCGTCCCGAGACGTACGCGACAGAGCCCTACCCGGGATACCACGCCGATCGCGCTCTATACGCCGATTCCGCACGTGCCTCGCACTTCCATGGTTTCGCCAAACGCGACCCGAAACCATGGCAATTACGGGGCAGGACGACGCGGAGTAGGAGGAGATGCGGGAGAGAGCGCAGATTGGCGCTGTGGGCAAGTGGGGACCGTACTCGCCGTACTATAGGTCTTGGGCTGCTGGCGCGGCGCGGTTCTTGGCGCCTGAGCAGCCAGAGTTCGTGTATACCTGGCCGCCCAAGCAACATGGGCAGTAACTACGGCTGCAGCGGCATCCACCTTTGAAAAGAAAAGAGTGTACCTGGACGTCTCGCTGTATACTGTACTTACTGCTTTGAGTTATGAGAGGGTTTTTAATCGGCGCTGGGAGTCAAGATCAGTTTCATGCGGTCTCGTTCACGAGGTCACAGCGCTCATCACCCGGGAACATCGCCGCTTGCCAAGTTGGAACAAAGTACCTTCTTGGATTCAACCATGCCAGGTGGCATGCAACGTGGGCCACGGCGTGTCTCGCAAATGGGATTAATCTAGCATGTATGTCCTAGGAATGCTAGTAAAACTTGATGTCAATGCCACACGTCACATCATGAATATGCTGAAACCGTTGTGAACAAACCATTCGTCGATGGAACGCTGAGCAGACTTCTCGATGTCTCGCGTGCCAGTGATCCATGGCCGAACCTCGGACGCTCTGTACGCAGACGTTGAGACGAGGGAAACAAGGCAAGAGGGAAACTCTCATTGCACCCCGAAAGTACTCACGTACTCGTTGATTGTGGCAGAACCTTTCGCTTGTGGCATGATCTGCAAAGCAGGTTGAGGGTGGTTGACTTACGGCCTCTTCGGCGAGATTGTGGGATCCTGGGCCATGATCTAGCTGGTATTTCAACTGACTGCCCGGAGGCGGCACGGAACTGTGGTATCCTGGCACTTGCTTGGCTCCTAGACGCGTGTTGAGTATTACTTTTAGTACCTGCCGCGCCCTCAGACCTGTGGGAAAACTTTTGATGTCCACAATGATCTTACCTCCGCCTTACATCCCGCGCCACAAACAGATTGCCGGGTGAAACGTTGATAGTTGATGCGTCGCAAGTTGATTCATAAAGCCTTTTATGCGGGATAACATCCCCACTCTGGTTTCCATTTTCCACATTTCACAAATTTCACATTTGATCCACTGGGGGTGGGCATGCAGTCTCGCCTCACGCAATGCTTTCTAGCCTCCCTTGCTACTCTAGCCTCTTTCGTCAGGGCAGACTACTATATTGACGATCAAAACTATACCTCTCTCCTGTACTCAGCAAACCCTGGAGGTTCACAATGGGTACCATATCAAGGAGGTAATGGATTTACATTTGTCCTCGCCAATGGGACCGACTTGACTATCGTTGCATCCCACTGCTACAACTATACATAGTGAGTTCTGCACCCGGCGCTTGCTCACTACTGGAGCTCACCTTCCACGTAGCACTAGTAAGTCCCTTGGCCGTACAAAAGTACATAGATTTAGGTCGGCACACAGTTGTGGGGTGTACTGACGCCAATGGCTGCGAGGCGCAGATCCCATTCAGTGGTAAGCGCCAGCCCTTCGCGATGTTTGCCGGGGCTCAGTCTCTCCTGCAGGCTCTGGTATCACCATATACGGCCTTCAGGCTGGCCCACGGGGCACCAACGCAAGTCTCACGATCGACGGAGGAGTGCCAACATACACTGTTTTGGATCCACCCCCTGCACCGAATTACTACATTCCAAACGTCATGCTGTTCAGCGTCCAAGGCATGACCACCGGCATTCATACGGCGACCATGACTGTCCTGAGTTGGGACAATGTATTTAGCTTTATGCTGTTTGATTATGCCTTGATCAATCAAACGACCATTTCCACCCCGACGGCCATCTCCACCCAGACGACCATTTCTACCCCGACGACCGTTTCCACCCCGACGACTATGTCCACCCCGACGACCAGCACTAGTTCTGGGGAATCGGCATCCCCCACAACTCTAGCGACGACAATTCCGGAACCAACTGCAACAAGTACGATGCGTGGAATGTTATCGTAAGCAGTTGTAGCAGTGGCCACTCATGACGCCGATGCCTGTCGTAGGCTAAATGTCGGTGCGATCGTCGGAGGGGTCTTGGGCGGCCTGACAGCGCTCCTTATCATCCTCGCCATCCTTTATTTCCGTCGACGCCATCGCAAAGAGCATGTCTCTGGCGCGAGCGACCACGTCGAACCGATGGTAGAGCCGTTCGTTTCTGCAGCCCGTCATCCGCCGCCGTCAGTGCGGCATATGACCTCCTCGGGACACGCGCAGGGCGAAAGTACAGTGACGAGCCCCGTCAGCGCACAGGCGCCGGCGCAATCGACGAGCCCACGTTCGTACAAATCCCTGATAAATCCCCGTTGATCGTCGCGAACTCGAATACAAACCAGTTCGCTGAATCTGGCATCCTCGCTCCCGTGCAGGGTGCGCCATCCGGCGCGCCCTCGGAGATATCACATGCTCGCATACGGCAGGCGCATCCAGCGCTCACAGATGACCAGGCTGACTTCGTAAATAACCTGTACGTGAACAACGTCCCAGCCACCGCGATTGCGCGTGTGATCGAGCGGATGATGGCTGGGGAGCAACACCCTGCAGTGGACGGGTACGACTCCCTTCCGCCACCTAGTTATCATCACGGCACCAACAATGGGTAGAGAGCCGGTTAGTTGATGTGCACCCGCTCGTACTCGTACAGTGTCACTCAATTACCTTTACACCAGAACTGGCTTTCACGTATTGAAACTGGTGATTTATATGTATGACTCGCCTTTTTTTTTTGCATGGGCTGTAGCCGTAGTAAAACGTTTCCTCGAAGTGCTATCTTAACATGTTCCAAATCTACATCTCGTTCTCCCCCCGTCTCGTTCCAATTGCAAAGTTTAGGGGTTGACAAGCACATGGTTGCGATACGGTACCATCAAAGGTTTACACTCACAAGGCGAACCATAGCCATAGTAACCATAACACTTTCGTAGCCCATTGTACCTTTAGAATATGTCTTCCGCGCTACACACCACTTTGGCAGGGGTTACTTCGTCGTCTGTCTTCGTCTCGTACTATCCGCAACTTGAAGCCATTAGTCCTCATATTTCTGAAAGTATTTATTTCATACATACCAGATCCCTGCAAGCTGATGGCTGGGCACAGAATATATCTGAGCAAGTACCCTGTGTCGCGGGCGTATTTTATCCGAAGGAGACCCCCGTGACAGTCAGGATCCTGGACCTGGGTCTCAACACCTTTTGTGCTGCTGCGCCTGGTATGCTGTATATCACTCAGAGTAACTTTACCATTATTTTACTGGCTGGCTTAGGTCCGTTATTTTGCTCTCTAGGCCCTATTGTGTCATGCAAGCGTCCTATCACCACGAAATCTTACTTCATAATTCCAAACCCGCCCCTCAGGATTTCCGTTCGCTGTATGTCCACAGGTCACTCTATGGACGATTGTGATTGTTTAGACCGATTCCTCAAAAGTTATGGCGACAGCGGGGTTGAAGAAGCGGTATATGGTGACCGTGAATTCAGCGTTTTTAATGGACTCGGTTGTTATAAGCTGCCGGGAGGGCCCATCAGGCAGCACAGAATCACAGATCACTTATTACGAGAAGAACGCTTGAGATGATAACGGTGGGCTATTAATAGAGGGTAACTTCCTCGCGGCCCATCGATTGTTCAATGGATTTCGGGCGGTGTTATATTGAGCAACACGACCAGTCCCATCAAATACGCAGACCCCGGCGATACGACTATGCAGGTTGAGAAAAGCCAGGGTCTGAAAGAAAAGGGTCCGGAGAAAACCAGCAACTCACAGCATCATCGAACTCCGGAGTGAATCTCGGGTAGAACCAAGCACAATAGACCAAGACTCGGCGTCGATGATGGTCTGTCTGATTCATAGACCCCTGAGTCGGAGCCTGACGAGGACGGTTCTGACTTGATGAAATTGTCACTGGCACGTTGCCCTCTTCGCAGACGACTCGTGCTTGCCGACACTGTGCCGAATCGGAGTTTAAAATAAATTACCTTGTTTACAAGGTCACTGGGCCGTAAGAGTTGTGGCTGTGTGACCGTCAAATCCTTCGCCGTGGTAAGTTGATGCTATTTTGGTAGACTACCCTTTCGTATCGCATTTGTTATTACACTTTTCATGGGTATGTGTAAACAAGGTCACTGCCGAAGTTAACTCGGCCTTACATCTAGTGGAAAGGTAACTGCTCAATGCCCGTAACGCGCCTAGGAACCAGACCAGCCTCCGGGCGTTCGGTGGAAATACCAGCTCAATCATGGCCCAGGATCCAACCATCTCGCCGAAGAGGCCGCAAGTCAACCAACCTCAACCTGCTTTGCAGAGCACGCCACATGCGAAAGGTTCTGCCACAATCAGCAAGGACATTAGTGCTGTCGGGGTACAGTGAGTGTTACCTCTTTGCCATGCTTCCCTTGTCTCAACGTCTGCCTACAGACTGTCTGAGGTTCGACCATGGATCACGCGAGACATCAAAAAGTCTGCAGTGTTCTATTGACGAAATGCTGAAAGGCCCTTCTTATTTGCAACGGCATGGCCGAGGCCCGAATGAAGGACATGAAAAGAAAGTCGGACTAAGTCAAGGAGAGTCTTGCTGCATGGCACGATTTGATCACAATTCGTGATGAGTTCTGAATAGTTCATGTAGCTCGAGAACAAGCATTGAAGCTGAGAAAGTATTATAACCTCTTCGTGAAATTGGAAAACCCTTGTTCCTCCATGATCTTGGAATCGAAGGTACTCAACTTGCGAAAGGCGTCCCTGCAGTCTGCGTTTACATCCATGACCCTGCGTTGCTGACCCAAAGCCTCCAAGGCCAGGTTTCGCATCGTGAGCCAGATGTCATCATTGTATCCAACTGTTCAAGTGGCGTAGCCTCCGCACTTTTGTGGAATGCAAGAAATCAATAAATGAATCGAGATTCCTTCCGACATCATACTCTTCTCGGCAAGATACGCCGCACCACGAAGATGATTATCTTAGAATAGACGTTGTGAGCGAGTCACGCCTGGACGCGCACCGGATCGCCGGTATCTCAGTAACGTCAAATTGATAAATAGAAGTCAATCAGGTCCCCGCGCCTCTGTTCGTAGGGTGTGCTAAACTGCCGTGCAAGAGCACTGCCCACGTCCTATTGGCAAGTTCTACTATACCATCGTGCGAACACGCTTATTCTGCCTATGGGACTTTGATGGCACCGTGTGCTTGTCAACTCCTAAACCTTGCAATTGGAACGAGACGAGGGGAGAGCGAGATGCAGATTTGGAATATGTTAAGATAGCGCTTCCAGTAAGTGTTCTACTACGGCTACAGTCCGTGCAAAAAAAAAGGCAGGGTATACATGTAAATCACCAGTTTCAACACATGGAAGCCAGTTCTGGTGTAAAGGTAAGTGAGTGACGCTGTACGAGTACGAGTCACTGTAGATACAGTATACCATGACGAGACGGTAATCCAATAACCACAGTGAAATGACCCGGAGAGTCTGGCCGACGCAGTTATCGAGGTGATGAAACACCATCAGAAACAGTGACCGTAGTTGAAAGAGAGATTCTTTACCCACGGTTAAGGTGCGGATAAAATCACCCAAAGGTTAATGTTCGAGAACTGAAGGGTTTTGGTTCGTTGAGGTAGTTGGACGGAGAAAGGGGATACAAGACTCAGTTGCTCATCCCGATACAAATCAGTCAGGTGACCCCCCGACGTGCCAGTGTCTCGACAACCACCGTGTATGGGTCGCTGCACCTAAACAGGTGTTCACATGATTGGATTCGAGATCGGCAGCAAGACTTGTAGACATGACAGAACCACGTCTCCTGCGGGGAGGAGGTCAACTGAAAACTAGCAACGAAGTAAATGGAGGACCAATATCATGGACAGACGACAGGAGCTATAAGAGGAAAGGCGGTCAATGGCTAGCCTAAACGTAGAACTTTAGCAGTGTCGATTATTATTGGGCGGCATTGTCTGAATCGAGCTTACGAGACGATTTGCTGGCATCGATCGAACATCGACACCGCTGAAGAATTCGCAGAAACTTCCAATCTCCGAGGTTTTACTTGACGTTTGGCATCTCAGGCTGATCCGTGCCATTTTGCTACGTTTCTGGCGTGAGACGTGTGAGTCACATTTGTTTGGTATTGTTGTGCAAGAGCCTCGTACCTGGTTGATTAGCTAATCGCTTATTGTCTTTGCACGTGGTGTGAGAAGACAATGAAAACAATAGCGCGTCCATCCATTCAGAGACGAGACAAAAGTCCAGTCAGAGACAATGCAAAGCGCCCATTTTTCGCTCTTCTTCTCTTCCATCTACCTTCAGCAGCGCGTTAAGTTGCTCCTCGTCGTCCGCGACAACGATGAACAACCACGACCCATCGTCCCGCTCAACTTCGGTCGATATCAAACACCATGACGCCCCTTCTTCTCCAACTACTTCTCTACCTGACATTCCCCCTCCTCCCCCACCGGCACCGTCATTCAAACTTCTCTTTTCTTTCCTCACCCCACGGCGAAAGCTCGTCTTGCTCGCCCCTGCTATCGCATCCTCGGTGGCAGCGGGTGGCATCGCCCCTTTCATGACTTACGTCGTCGGCCAGTCCTTCAACACCTTTGCCGCGTTTCCTCTTACTCCAAACCCTCCTCAAGCTGCGAAGGATGCTCTCCTCCATGGCGTCGGTCTCGCTGCCTTGGAGCTTGTCGGGCTCGGCATCGTCGCCCTCCTCATGAGCAGCGTCACAAGCAGCCTGTGGATATGGACCGGCGAATGGAACGTTATCGAGCTGAGAAGAAAAGTTTACCACGCAGTCATGCACAATCAAATGGAATGGTTCGACAGACAAATGGGAAGCGACAATCCCACCAACCTGCAGGACATGGCTGGCGAGGGTCTTCCCATAGGCGCTGGCGGCCTCATGGCAAAGTTTGCTAGGTATGCTTTCTTGGTTCTTGGTCCGCTGTTTCGTATTCAACCGTCCACCAGGGAAACCGACGACGTACGCGCCGCGTCATCCCTGGCAGCTGGTCAACTTATTCAATATTTAACGACAACATTCACCGCTCTCGTACTCGCATTCGTGTGGTCTCCTCTCTTGACCCTTGTCATCCTCTCTGCAGTTCCATTTCTTATCGTCGTCCAGGGCTTATCCCAGGCTTTCGCAACACCTCGTTTTGCGCAAGAAAGATCGCTGGTCGCTCACGCAGCTTCCCTCGTTTCCCGCGTCGCTTCTAATGTTGGCGCAGTCAAAGCAGCGAATGCAGCATCCTACGAGCACTCTCTTCTTGCTCGCGTCGAGGTCGCCGTTAACTCACTCTGTGCAATCTGGGGCATCACATCCGGTGCAAGCCAGTTCATCACCATGGCCATGTTTGTCCAGGGGTTCTGGTTCGGAGCACATTTGGTCCTTCAAGGCAAGAATAAGCCTGGTGATGTCATGAGCGTCTTCTGGGCGTGTTTGATCGCAACCAACAACCTGCAAATGATGGTCCCGCTTCTGGTCGTCCTAGCCAAAGGCAAAGTCGCTGCCGCAGAATTGTCGGCAGTCATTTCTTCTTCCCAACAGAACCCCATGGCAAAAGTTACCAAACACCGGAAAGCGCAACCTCTCCGGCGCATCATACCACACACCTTCACTGGCGACTTCACACTCACCAACCTCACCTTTTCCTACCCCACACGCCCGACAGTGCTCGTCCTTCGCAACGTCGAAATGTTCTTCCCTTCTCACGAAACGACATTCATTGTTGGCCCTTCTGGGTGTGGTAAATCCACAATTGGCTCCATTCTACTCGGTTATTATACGCCGGCTCTTGACAGAGGTGAAGTGCTGCTCGATGAACAAGAATTAAGATACCTCGATGTTGCTTGGGTCCGCAAACATGTCGCGGGTGTGACACAAGGTTCTGCCGGCGTCGGAGCGCAAGTATTCAGAGGTTCTGTCCGTTGGAACGTTGCTCTCGGTGCCGTCGGCAGTGGCAGGCGTGTCGAGGACGTGACGCGTGCCGAAGTGGAGGAGGCATGTCGTCTCGCGATGCTTGAAGGGTGGGTCTTAGGGCTTGAGGCGGGATACGAGACAATCCTGGCCGGAGGCGGGGAGAATACCGATATTGAAGGCGGTGTCGTGTTGAGCGGCGGAATGAGGCAGCGATTGGCACTCGCGAGAGCGAGAATACGTTTCCTTCCGCTTCCGGTCTAGTGCTGATTTGTTCACTATATGCGCATATAGACGAGTCGACGTCGGCTTTGGACCCTATAACACGCCATTTGGCAACCACGGCGATCCGGGCCTGGCGTTCGCACCTCAAGAAAACAACGATCATCATCACACATGACCTCACCAGTGTCAACGCGGACGACTTTGTGTACGTCATGACCGAGGGTTGCGTGGCCGAGCAAGGATTCCGCGCGGATCTTGAAAAGGTTGACGGAGAGTGGAGCAAGATGTTACGCCAAGGTGGCCTTGCCGGCGACGATTCAAGCGCGCCCCCGCCTGTCTATGAAGAAGTTGCGGAGATTCTCGCTTCACAAGATGAAGAAGTGCATGAGACTCAGCAAGCCAAGAACAAACACTACAGCCTCGCTCCTACTCTCAGCGGCGTACGTCGCGTGACGACGGTAGTCGGAGGGTGGATGCTCGACGTCGTCGCCGAGTTGACGAAGACGGCGAACAACAGTGTTCAGGACAAGCCTCCTTCGCTCCCCACAACCTTGACCGTCGTTCTGAATCAAGCAACTGAGTTCGAAGGCGGCGCTTCTGGGAGACCAAGACGTCCTTCAAGTATGTCGATCTTGATCCCTTCGCCCACTGTTCCACCCCGCGCCTACGATGGTCGTCGAAGAAGTCTGCAGTTCTCGTCCACCGCGCCGACGTTTACCTCTCCCTTTGCTTCAGCCACTCCACCCCCACCGATGGTTCAAGATGACGATGAGTTTGAGACCGAGAAAAGCAACCTGAAACGGAGTGCTGAACAGGCCATCGGACGACGCGAGAAGCGCGCAAGGAGGAGACCTAATGCCACTCAAACGGCTGTAGTTGCTCAAGCACCGCAGTCAAATTTGACTGCGGTGCCCCCTCCCGGCTTCATCGCAACGCTGCGTCGCATTTACCCCACCATCCCCGCCAAACACCTTTTCTTTTTCGGTCTCTTCACGTGTCTACTCAGTGGTGCTATGACCCCCATTTTCTCTTTCTTCCTTTCTCGTCTCTTCTTCTTGGTCTCCGCAAACCCTGGCGCCGCCACAATCAACTCCTATGGTGCATTCGTCCTCGGCATGGCAGCCCTCGATGGCCTACTTATGGGCCTCAAGTTCTTCCTGATGGAAATGTCTGCCATCCGATGGGTCGCCCGGCTGCGCAACATTGCCTACTCCCGCGTGCTCGCTCAGGACAAAGCTTGGTTCGACTCTCCCGCGCATTCACCTCCCGCTCTCGTGCAGGGCATCATTGAAAATGCTGATGACGCACGCGCGCTGCTTGCTGCTGTCCTTGGCCAGTTGG
>JBBPOC010001360.1:0-10304 GCA_038091235.1 Tylopilus rubrobrunneus | reverse complement strand
GTGGAGAGAGAGCACGTGCGATGCAAAATTGGCCCTCTGTGAGAGCGAAAACATATGCCTCGCAAAGATAGCCCCATTACTAGTGGGCGAAGCAAGGCTAGTTTCATTACATGTAATTCGGCGCCAAGGATTCGAGACTAGCTACCATTGATTTGTACTTATCCGTGTTCCAGTGCTGTATTAATGCGTGACGTATCATCTAAATGTAGGCGGTACCAACACACACAACCGTGACCTTGGGGGATGCTCGGGCACCGGGGAATATCCGAACCTAAACTTAGAACCACCTTTCTTAATCTTCACAGTCATCCAATTTGCGTTTCTTTCTTCTAGGGTGCCCGGGGTCATTCGACGGTAGAAGGAATTGGTTTGTGTGCACAGTCTGGGGCGCCAACGGACCGTCGTTGCGAGTGCCGATGCTGTTAGCAGCTTCACGCGTTGCTGTGCTGAACGTGCTCCTCAGCGCATAAACCGGACGTGGAGGCGCCATCGGCGGTTTGACTGCATCAGAAGCCGCTGCGTTGCCTGTGTCCACCGGACGCTCCGTCGGCAATGATTCAGTGTTGTCAGTGGCAACTTCCGGTGTCTCCTCATTCGGAGGTAGCGACGTACTCCCACGTTCTTGTGCGCGACCAGGACCACAACCGTTGCGAGGACCTCGAGGTCGGGCACCTCGGGAACGCAAGCCCACACGTCTCCTACTCAAGGTCTCTGACGCATCCCCCAGTGGATTTATCTGCGAAGACGGATTATTTATCTTAATGGAGTTCGATTCGGGATCGTTCGTCGCGATGACCGTTGAAGCTGACAAACGCAGTGGTGGGATTTTAAACGTGAAGCGAGAGGGTGAGTTGACGGCGAGGCTTGATCCTGAGAAACCGGAGATTTTCGGTGAAGAAGCACTGGGCTCCGACTCGGATGTATCGTTTGATTGCGAGGGTGTAGTTCCGACCGTCGACGATGGGCTCGGGAGAATTGGGGGTAATTTGAGATTTGACGATCGCACAGGACGATGTTTCGTTTGCTCGGTGGTTGTTTTCGGCGGAAGAGGCGACGCTGCGTCGGGTTCTGCCTGCAAATCCGCGAATGCTTCTATACTCTGACAAGAGGATGGTGCAGGTTTCTTTTTCTGACCCGCGGGCGTGACAGAGTTATTCGCAGTCACTTCGTCGGTAATCTGGGAGTTATCTTTCTCTTTGCCTCGTCTCCCTTTCACATTTTGACGCGTTTCCTCGGCAGCCACTTGTGCACGCTCCGTAGGCTTCACTTGACGGCCAAAGCTCGTTGTCACTGGCTCTGAGATGGGTCGCATCTCTACAGCGGGGATCGGTAAGGCTTCGCAAGGTGTCAGCCCAACATGCAAACAAGAAAGCTTTTCGCCCACGTTCTCTGATCCGTGAACTCGTTTCAACATAAAAAGGCAGGTCCTGGCTCATCTTGAAATCTATTCAAATTATAAGTGAGTCCGACCTCCCAAGATGGCAACCCCAAGACTGACCAAACCCGAACGCGAAATCTTCAATACCAAGGCTCCTTCTACCACAAACACGCATATTCTCAAGAGCAAGCTCAACCAGCCGGTCAATTAGCTGCACTTGACCTTCGTAGAAATTATTGATTACTATCGTCAACAACTAGGGTGAGAAGTTCATCTCAGAAAGCCCTGATCCACAGCGAAGGATGAACGTACTGCGGAGACGTCACTGTCCACGACTGGTGAATCATGTCGGGATCGAAAATATTCTTTCGCCCAGAGGTCAATATCCACAAAGTTTTCTATGAGCTGAGGACCAAGGCGCCGAGGACGATCAGCACAGTCCTTTTTATCTCGATTGGCGAGTAGCTGGATTGCACCCAGAATGAACTGAGGCGGTTCATCAATCTAGGATATGTCAAATGAGGTGCATGAAACATCCACGGAATACGCACTGAAACCTCCAGCCTGCACCCGAGGGGCAGCGACGTCTGGCGGTCCGCATAATCTTGCAGGATCGGCTTGTTATGTACCACCCAGTCTTCAACGGACTACGAGGATACGGGTCAAAATCAATTCCAACCGCCGAGGACACGACATAACTCACATTGTAAAGGCCATCAAAGTGGAATCGAGGGCTCGAAGATCTGACCGAGCCACCGAGATCCACGCCACCCGTGCATGCTTTCCATTTTCCTTTCTGACCCGCAGGGTATCGTGAGGCCACGTCTCCCAAATCACCCGAAATTTCAGCTAATTCGGGAGACCAACCTTCATCCAGTAAATATTGAGAGGGAGAAACGTGGCTGATTCCTTGCAACAAAGCAGGAACGATGGTAGACGGGATCTTTTGTGTAGACTTGTTGACGTCGATTTCGTGCCACGGAAACTCGTCTTGGAGTGTGACGGAAGACGCGTTATCGAATACGCCACTCTCATAAACCGCGCCTAGCAGCGTCGTGTCAGAGCTTTCGGACGGCTGATGGGATGCAAAGCGGGTGGCAGGCCATGTCCTGGACATAGTTCTGTCCGGTGTAGACCTCGATTCTAGGACGGTATCGTGCTTGTCGGCACTCGGCGATGATGTATTCAAGATGGATTTGTGGTGATCCGTGTCCTTTGCATCCTTCGCCAACGGGCCGCTTTTGGGTAGAGACGACATGGTGTGGAGTCAAGATGAGCGTTTGAGGGCCGAACTCATGTCAGTCAAGGAATGATATACGTCAAGAAGTGGCTCCACCACTCGAAAGCACAAAGCTGCTGTGCATCGTGATCGGTTGAGCGTTGCTTTGTTTCCGCGAATTCCATTTTAGCTCCGAACACATTTCGGTGGCGGCAGGTAACGGGTAGCATCTTCGTCCGCTACACTCGCTTGGTGGCGATGATCCGTGGCCAAAGTGGTTGTTGGTTGGAAACCAAGTGAGTGGACATGAGTGTTCGCAGTATTACTTTGTAGTAGTTTCCCACGGACTCGTCACCGGCACTGAACCACTGAAACTGAAACTCATCACAAGTAGTCCTGTTTCTCAAAAATACATGGAGCTCCGAGTCGTACAGTGTCCATCATCACTGTCTAGAAGCTGTGCAGAAGCATTAGCTTCCTCTCTATCCGTACCGTACTTCCTGACTTCCTCTGTGGCGGCGTTCTGATCCTGCTTGAAAGCATCCACCTCTCTACTATCCAGATACTTGACGACGTTAACCACCTGTCGCTTCTTCAAGCCGAATCCGACCCCTTCGTAAGAGTATTCCTTGTCGTTGGCTTGATCCTTGTGATACTTGACCCGGATGGAATCCGAGTCGACGGTGTCTGGACCGAGTGCTAAGGAGACCAAAGCGTTGATAGTCATCTTGATACGAGCCCACCATGGTCTGAACGCCCAAGACTTGACCCAGCGTTAGTCCAAATCCCCATGACGGTTTGGCGTACGGGCAGGTACTTCAAGTTACTCGTTCTTGGACTGTATGAGGTCGCGGTCGTTTCTGATGACCTGGTACCCTTCGTTTTTGCTCTCTTTGAAGAGCTATGGCAGGGTGAACCACTGACCTGCCATCTTGTATCGATTGTTTGCGTTATCTGTCTTTTAGGTGTCTTTCGAGTTGGTCTCGCTTCAAATCTTTCGATCCACCCCCATCCATGAGGTTATCGACGACTGCCTAATTCGGACCAGCCGATCACCATCCAGAGTATCGAGTCGCAAAGTTCTCAGTTGTGTCTTAGTACTGGTTGCATTTTCTAGCAGTCCAAGATTATGCCCAGAGCTCTTGTTCTCGATCGTCACAGTTCGAGGTTCAAGTTAGCTAAGAACAAACAGGGCTCCGAGGTTGTGAAGGCAAGCCAGGGATTCAGACACGCCCATGCCGCAGGTCCATGCCAAGCTAGCATAGATTTGATGGAATACTTGCTTAGTAGTAGTCTCTTGGAGTGATGTCGCTGTGCAGCCATAATTTTTACGTGACATAGTTGGCTAGTGCACAGCCTCGATGAGTACTCCTTGAATTCCACACATCTCTGCATTAGTGAACCGAACTCGGTGACCTAATACGCAGCAAGCTCTTGCGCCCAGCTTATATGAAAATGGGTGCATTCAGACCTAGCATCGGTCCTTTGCACTTGTCACCTTCCAACGAGCATCCCATACTTGAAGGCGGTTCAACTTGACAACCGTGCACTGTGCGCCGCCGAATGACCATCAGTGATGGTTTCTTTGCGGCGCCCGTTTCAGGATCAAGTTGATACGGTACAGCTCTATTACCACCGCCTTTTAAGTGCAAGCTGCTGCGTTTCATCTTCAGACTGGAACTCCTTTCGCCCGGTCTCTCAGTCTTCTCTCCCTCAAGAATTCCCTCGGGTGCTGGCCACCTTGTTCATTCAACGTACTCCATGTTCGAGACTCGCTTTTCATTTTCATTTTCCTTTTCCCGCCTGTTCCGCCTTGGCAAAAGTCGCGCAGCAAACACAAACGAGATTGCAGGAGCACCTTACTCAGGGCCACAAGCTGGCTCACGTCGACCCATCTCATCGCACCTCGAACCAATCAACGTTAGCCCTACGCCCCCTCGACGTTCCCTCTACTTCTCCCCTCTCCAGAATCCCGTCTCCCAGCCATCTCTCCCCACGTCACCTGCTATAACCCCTCCCATAGGCACGCCGCCACCCATAATCATCATCGGCCAAGAACCATTTGAACCAACAGACCCACTCCCACCCGCACCCGCACCCCCGGGTGATATCGGCCCACAAATCCCGATAAGCGGCGTATCCCTCCTACCATCTCCGCCAGCCCCCAAGCAACGCCGTGTCTCCTTCCAACTACCCATCCCAGACCCCGAGGAGGATGACGGCCCCTTGACCCCGCTCTCCTCCTGCTCCACGCTCGTCTCCGAGTCCGGCGAACCGGAGGGAGAATTCGTGCCCGTAGTATCACGGGATTACTCTCCCACGTTCGACGCGCGTCATTCGGGTGCCGGCGGGTTTGCTGCGCGCGCGCGCGGTGGCGCTGAATCGGCCGCCCAATTCTTAACTGTGCCCGGGGCGGTGCGTTCGGAAACGGCAAAGGCTCGGCATAAATCACTTTTCGCACCCCACCCCGTGCGTGTGGACATGAGTCGGTTTTCCCTGCCCATCTCGCCTGCGGCGCGGATTGGTCGGCCAGAGAGCAAACGAGCGTCATTGATGCCTATTCCTGCAGCGTCCGGTTCAAGCATGACAAAGAAGGAAAAAAGAACGAGTAGATGGAGTAGGGAGATGAATAAGCCAGAAACGCAGGAAGTGCTGAGAGCATTGTCAGGGTTTTAGCTCACCGAGTATGACCAGGGTGGGCGGGTGCGCAGGTCCTTTCGAGCTAATTTGAGAACTTGAACATTTCACTCTTCCGTTGACCCACACATTGCATTTTTCATCAGTCGTCGGTCTTCGCTTTCTCTTGCACCCGAAGTTCATTAAATATGTTACCTTCCTCTTCCTTTGTATTGAATGCTATGGTTGATGTATCAACGTTTACTGTATGTCTGTACAAATGAATTAAGGAGACACCGTGGAATGGATGGTAGAGTCATGAGGCGTCAAGAGTGCAGCAGGGGGTAGCGACAACTGGCGTTCAATATTCTCCCCAAAATGCCAGAAGATCCAGGGTCTAAAACACGGATCAGAGTATCATGCAAGAGAAAGACCATCGTACGCGGGACAGCCAATGACAATGGCAATGACGGCAAGTATGGTGTCTCCCTTGCCAAATCCAAGCGTAGAGTACATCGCAGGCGAGAACAAAGGAATCCCGCATCCCGCTATTGAGCGGAGAAAAGACATCGAGGTAGAGAAGGGAGGGACGGAACACCTCTGAATTGCACACCAGACGCAGCGTAGAGGGTAAGGGCATCGACGAAATATATTTGAACACATTGGAAATGGGTCTGAGCATTTACCAAGCGAACAGAAATTGAAAAGAGTACGTAGCCTGAATTCGGGCTTCTCGTTTTTTTCCCACTCGATGTACGTACACCTTAACCAACGTTCTCGCGTTAACTTGCGAGGCTGCAGTCAGGCCGGGTCACCTCGACGGCGATATAATGCAAACCAGCTTGCGCTGAATCACGTTTGAAGGCGTCTCCGAGTGTGACTTTGTGGAGAACGGATTCAGTTGCTAAGGGATGCCTGGCGAATCGTTTGTGTAACATACAGACGTGCATTGGTTCTTCGGGACCATATGAAGAGCTGTCAATGGTAGGTCCCAATGAGCGAGCGACCGGAGTTCCAATCCCTGGGGCACAGAAAGACTCAAAGCAAAAACACATGGCCAACGTGGGGATCGAACCCAAGACCTTCGCGTACCTCGGCCCCGAGATTGTTCCTTCGGTCCTACACAAGGAACAGTCTCAAGACTAAGTATTAGCACGACGCTCTAACCAACTGAGCTAGTCGGCCATCGCAAAACAAAGCTTCTGGGTGGGTGTCCAGGGGGCAGTCACGACTTCCTGATATAGTGGAAACGTTAACCGAGTTTGCACTGACAAGCATCGCCGAGCCTCCTCTGTCGCGTCATTAGGGATTTGGAAGTTTGCCCTGCCGACTCCTACGGTAGCATAAGTTGGTTCGTCCAAGCCTCCGACCCAGCATAGGTGATATCATCCAGTTTGCCTCCGCTCGAGAGGCGAGAGCCAGAATTGATTGAAATTTTGAAATCGACATGCAAAAGACGCTTTTCCGCTCATGGTATCCGATTCCCACAACCGGTCACGAATATGTGCCCTAAGCTTCTCATCGTGATATGTCATGACTAGGAAGCAAATCGGATGTGTAACCGTGAAACGTCACGAGGCCGGGCACTTGGCAAGTTGGGCGGTCGTACATAGTCTCAACTCGCGCCACGGAGTCTCAGGGTGATTGGTCAAAGCTGTCTCGATGGAGAAAACAAGAAACGATGCATAAAGGGTTGTACGAACAAGAATTCGGATCGTAACGTATATAACTGCACGTGAAATCGTCAACGTACACTCTGTCTTGTGACACTCACGCAAGCTTCGCAAATCCGACCCGTGATTTGCCGACATCGAATTGGGTGTAAACGTTTTGCAGGAATACATCGCCGACAATCCAGAACGCTGGTTAGAGGGAGAAAACGTTTGATATTGAGCATAGACATGGCAAGAAGCAATGAAGAGGAAAATTTACAGACACCAGCGCCCAAGTCCTGGCCAACAAGACCACTGACACAGTCAGATGCGCCATTTGAGACTGGTCCGAGGTTGAGGGCCGAAGCAGAAATCTCGAATGACTGGCCACCAAAAGCAAGGCTCATGCTCGGGAAAGAATTGCATGGGACTATAGAGTGTCAACAGAGCTTACTATACGCACGTAGATACCGGCTTACATGTATAAAAACCTTGGCCGAGATTGCTCGGGGCTGGCCGGCCACCGAGACTGCTGTACAGCTGTGAAACTTGCGTGGGATCACCAACGACGAGGGTGGTACCAGTATCGATGATGGAATCAACATTGCTCAGAAGTGTCTGGCCCTTGGCCTGAATGCTGTCCATGGTCACTTCCCAGTAACCCTGAATGACCAGCATTAGTAAATATTTATGCACATTCGACGCTTCAGCTAACCTGCTTCGTTACTGGAGCATAGGCGAAATCGCCACTGTACAGAGCAGAGTTCGATCCACCGAGATACAATTCGGCTCCGGAAGACGAAAGCTTGAAGGAAAAGACCGGGTCCACATTTGCCTGAGAGACAAGAGACTGGAAGACAGGGCTAGCTTGATAAGACGAGATAGATTGGAAAGCCATTCCCATCAAACCATCCGCAGGGAATGTAGAGCCTTGGAATTGAGTAGAATACGTCTTTGCGGCCCCGAGAGTCTGACCGCTCGCCTTACAGACTGTCAGGAATCATCATGCTGTCAACATATTCAAAACCCACGGAGTAGCCTGCGACGGATACAGTATCGCTGTACTGTTCGCCAGACACGGTGGATCCATCTCCGTACTTGAGGGAAAACGTCTTACCCAGGTCCTTCGAGGAAGAAGAAGAAGAAGGGTCGTAGGCGGTGTGACCGTTACAGGTCGAACAGTCAGAACCTGGCAGGAAGAGGTCGCTGTGCTCTCATTGAACAAAAAGGTCCGTGCTCCTAATAACGAACACGTACCTTGAACCGGTGTCGAAATCGACTACAACAACATTGAGCTATAGAACTATTGATGGGTACAAAGCAAACACACCTTTGAATGTTTTGGCAGGAGTACCAACCGAGATCTCACCATACCAGAGCACATTGTTGTCGTCCGTCAAGGGGTCGCCTTTCCCGCGTTTCTCGGCACCTGTCACGGTCGAAGGGTGCTTCGTCCCAGTGTTCTTTTCAAGGTTGTCCAGGCCAAGACGGATCTTACTAGAATCAATGTCTGAGTGAACGCGATGCCCGAGTAACGGCGCATGCGACGTACGCCTTGACTGATGCAACATGGGCTTTGAGAGCGTCAGCGTTCACGCTCTTGTCAGGGTTCACCAAGTTAGAACGCTTGGAGATAGGGATGGCCGTGCCAATCCTCTGCCAAGCGGGCTGAGGCGCTGCAGCGGCCAAAACAGCTAGTGCAACAATGGCGGTCGCGAGACTGAAACGCATTCTAGAGAAGCGAATGGGGAGATGGGCACCGTTGGTGAAGTTAGGGAAGTAACCTGCCGCCCTTTATGCACTGCCCGACTCGCCAAGAAGTGAGTCTTCTTGCAGCTACCATGTGATGATAACGACGTCCACGAGAATGCCTGTCTATTTTACCCGTTTGAACACGAAACAGGTCACTGGCTGGTCGTGCTTACCAATGCTGGGCTAGCTCCTGACGACCGAAGCGAAGTCCCACATGTACTGGACTCGCTAGTCGTGATGGTTTCGCTCGGAGAGTTGACGAAACCCCGGGGGCATTGAAAGAGTACTAGTAGCTTGACATTTTATTGTGAAGATAGCACTCGGTGGCATTAACTCGCCTCCGCTCGCAGCCATAGCCGGATGTCACTGTAAGTGGTTGCATCATTCTTCGTCCGGATTATTCGCGAACAGTAATGCTGGTCACGGGCTATATAGATCCATGAGGCGACTTGAACGGAAGACGTCCACTCCACATGACAGTGGAGCCTATCATCGGTGGCGGCCGCGTGCATGCTCAGGCTAGTGCCAAAGATCAGGCCGCCACTACATAACCGCAAGGTATGATTTCCGGAAAGGTGACCCAAGGGTACATTTAAACCGAGTTGTTGTCCTGCGAGAGTCACGGTGCAAGTAGTATGAGCAAAGACAACGATCAATCAATAGCGTACTGGAATCCAGATGGGCCACGTGGGTTCTCTTGGCATGAGTATGATGATGACTAAGCTGGTATATTTTGAACGGAAGTCCATGTCACTCGGACTTTACGCTTTCAAGTGGCAGGTCCTAAGACGGCTGCGACCCTAACTCAGTCCTGGATCGAGCATAGTTTGGAGTCTACGTACAGTCCCGAGCCTCGTAGTAATTACTGACGTTACTATACGACTGTCAGACCGTGACTCCGGGCTCATCCCCGACGAGTCTAGCTGCAATGTGTCTCGATTGTCGATAGAAGAGTCCTCCGTCATGTACCAGGCAATCATAATCATTTGCACTCACTGTACCTCATACATAGCACTACATACATCAATACAGAGACTCGGATAGAGGGTGCCTATCTACACCCCAGCCTTGGACGTCGGAATAGTACTTCAACGAAAAGCCACTCCATACTGCTAATTTAGGGCATGCTCCTTTTGTTTATAACTTACCATCCTATGCACACGGCAAAGACACGACACGACGCGAACAGCACAGCTGTGCGCCGAGTATTCCAGGCTTCCGCACATTAACACATACGGCTGCAAGCGCAAAGTCCACACAATCGACTTGAGTCCAAAGCGGGCGATGTGGGTGATCATAGACACGCTATGAAGCCAGTCTTGCAAGCACCCTTAGGCCAGCCGAGCGAACCCAACCTGCGAGTTACCGACATCGAACGCCGTGTACACGTTTTGAAGAAATACGTCCCCGACAATCCAGAACGCTATATCCAAACAAAGTATACAGATGCGTGAGCATGAATTCACCACAAAAGTACGCGCAAAGCAAAGAATGCGACATGCTCACTAGAATCCGTAGCCTCGCCAACGATGCCACTGATACACTCGTTCGAACCAGTGGAGACCGGTCCAATGTTGAGGGTCTCTGCGGAAATTGGGAACGGTGTGCCCCCAAAGGTGAGGCTCACCGAAGGGAAGGAGTCGCATGGGACTGCGGAGTGTCAGTGGGGTGACGGAAATGAAACGAC
>JBBPOC010001359.1:0-10305 GCA_038091235.1 Tylopilus rubrobrunneus | reverse complement strand
TCGTCAAGATCGCTCCAACGACTGGGGAAGAAGCGGATGTTCCATAGACGAGCCGGAATTGACCATCGATCTACGGATTAGTGGGTACCGTAAGAGCTGCTCAGAAGGTTTATCACTTACAGCAACAACGTAATTTGCCCCGTTGGCCGAGATATCAGGATATGCGCGGGACTGGATGAATTTCGTCAGCATCCAGTGGCTAAGGCACGAAAAAAAACATACCATTCCGGTCGCATTCCAGATCGACGAAGGATAGCTTGGGGGATGATTGGTCAGATAAGAGTGTACGGCGTCCTTCTGGTAGTCGGGCATGGAGAAAACGTTGCTGAACCCGCCTCCGGAGTATATCAGCTTCATGCATGCAACCTCAGGATCGAGTACGGATGCGTTCGGCTTGATCATCGTAGCTCCGATGGATGTGACATATGGACAAGTACTTGGGAAACTGGGGGCGAAGATATTTCCATTGGAGCTTGGGAGACCTAAAAAGCGCTGATGAGATATCTTCAGCATGAAGTCAAGAGAATAGTCCGTACCAGTCGAATTCAGACATTCACCTCCGAATCCCGCCACACCATAATCTCCGGAACCGTACAGAACTGTAACACCCATGAGCCCTAGTTTCGCGTACTCGGTGCACTGTCGTTCAGCGTATAACGGGGTAACATCGGCTTCATTCATTCCGTACGATGTAGAAATCACATAGGCAGGTTTAGTGATCCCACAAGACTCAGGACCTATTGGTAGAAACCTCAGAAAAAGATGGATAACCTGCATCTAGGCAGAATCACCTGTGTAACTACCAGGGCCTGGAGTGTCGGGATAAATGCCATCATAGTTGGGATCGTCGCCACCCTCGAATGTACAGTAGCTGCTATCGATAGCGTCAAGGAAATTATTGAACGACGCGCCTAGACACATCTGTTAGATGACTTGCACCACATACAAGAGCACAATCTCACCCTCTGCCAGGTCACCAGTCTGATAGAGCGTCACATTTTGCTTCCCGGTGACCAGCGCCATTCCGTATTGTAAGTCAAGGTTCGACTCCGCGTTGTATCCAAAGCTCCGGTTCGTAGTCTGTACAACACCTTCGACCGAGAGATAAGCGTCTATATATGCCCTGATCAGGCAATCAGCTCGTTACCTCCGTCTATCGAAACCAAGTTAGGTTCTTTGTCGAGAAGGCCAGTAGAGAAATTCTTCGCGAACAATTGCAGATCGCTCTTCAAGTAAGCCTGTGGCGTATACTCCACTGTAGAACAACCAACAACCATACGTGAGCCTAGAATAGACCCAATCATGGAAATATCCACCGACCGATACCATAGCTGTTCTGTTCTGCAGAAACAGGCTCATAAAAGAGACCATATAATGTTTGGAGACAGATCGGGGTGATATACTTGTCACACTCCTCCAGTCGGCCAAGGATTCCCGAAATCGCGCCAGCTGTTTTGAGGGTGACACCGACTCCTGGTTGTCCGATGTTACGAGCCGGGGACGATGTTTCACCACCAGACCGACGGGTCAATTTAGCATCAAAGTGGACAGAAGGCGTCACGAAGTCGACATGGGGCTGCACGTGCTCGGGGAGATGATACATGTCGCAGGCTGGTGATCATCGTATCACGTGTTTCGGCTTCGATCAACGGTTGGACTCACCGACGTGCTCTTTGCCGGAGGTGTGCGTGTACACATTGTACTCGGCGTGCATCAGCCGTTCCGCTTCCTCGACGGTTGCATCCATTTGGAGCCATCCCTTGGTGCGACCCAAGGAAATCCGCCCCTCGTCGATGCCACTTGTGACCAGCCAACTACGGACGGTGTCGACCGTGTCGTCGCTGGGCGCAAATGTGCGCGCGATGTCTCCTGCCGACCAGTGTTTACCATAGTTCGGTGACTTGGGGTGAGAGACGTCGTGGAGGTAATTCCCGATATCCTGGATGTTGTTCTGCTTCAGTGCGAACCGTAGAGGAATCACCGAGGCGGAATCGTGGCGTTTTGTTAGACTCCAACCCGGGGGGGCATGGGTCCGCTTTTCGTGAACGTTGTATGGACTTAGCAAGGGCCCTGCATCGGAAAGCACAGCGAGAGAGAGGGCCACCAGCAAAAGTGGTGAACAACACATGGGGGACTAGAAAGCTGGGAAAGCTGCTGTAAAGGTTGGCCAAGCATTGCCCGTTATAAATGCCAAGCGGTCAACACGGTAGACGTGTCTCACGCATCTGGTCTTCAGGGCAACGAGAACACTGGTCACGAAGGGCGATAAGGCAGGTCCATGGAATGGTAACAGATCTATGCCCTCACGTGAAACGATATGCTAAGGAAGCACTATACTGAAACGGTGATGAAACGAAAAATTCACATGGATGTTGACTATGATTCGAAGACGAACCAGCCTCTCAGTCCATGTGGACCAGTGATCGCGACTTGTGGTCATACAAAATGTAGACATAAATCGGATGGGTTGGTTCCAGTATCGAATGTACAGGTGTGATGATGTGACTCACGACGAGAAGCACAGCTTATCGTCGACAGGATGCATGAGGGGGCGCTCCCATTGTGGTAGTGAACAGTATCATCGGAGTCGTGAATACGCCGTTAAAGGACTTGTGCATGTGTTGTTCGTATGCCATATCGTGGAGTACCGGGTTAACTAGCGCTTCGAGTGGGGTTCTGCCAATCTTGTTGCAGTTGGATTTCATGCGGCTGTTGGGAAATGCTACCGCTCTCTACTATTCTGCAGCTTCGTGAGTTGTAGTTCCAGCTTGAAATGGCATACCGTCGTCCCTCTGTGACATATGGAGTATCATCCTGAAACCTTATGAATTGATAGGACCAGTTTGACGGAGAACTTGAAGGTACGAGAAAACCATGGCAGTGGAGGAACTGGACAGGTGTGGGACGAGACAAGAGAGTAGTACATTGGTAGATCACAAGTAGTACCGGAGCAAAACGGAACCGAAGCATTGCATAATCATGATGACACACATTGTTACCAGTTTCATTCAGGCAGCTTCCTCGATCGCATTTCCCTCGGCCGCTCGTTGCGCGTCGGCAGCCCAATCAGCCTCTTTGATACCAAGCTCGATGGGAAGAGTGGTCACGTTGATGGCAAAGATCGTCAGTCCGTAAGGCTTACGAACACGCGATTCCCATCCCTCGGGAAATCGTTCTTCCCCGAAAATCACCCGCAGATCGTCTGCTCGACGACCAAAAATAGTTGGGATCGTCGCCGTGCTATACAAATCAAAAGAGTCAACATGAAAGATGGAGCCAGGTAGAGGATAAACGACACACTTGGCGCTGCTAAAGAGCCTGTGAAAGAGTGCAAGGCTGTAATCCTTGTTCGTTGCCTTGGACTCCGCCCGGCGCTTCCCCAATATACGAGACAAATCTGCGTTGGTGAAAAGAGCCCTTCCATCGCCGTCCTTCCCAGTAGCAAACGAAAAAAGTTCCTCGACGTAAGGCGGGTGTGTCGGTGCTTGATTGGGCTGTAGTGCTGCATCACGTCCTAGTTGGAACGAGGTAAATTTACAGACAGAATTGAACGAAGATGCTACGTACGGGTGAGCGAAGCATCGTGTTCGATTCCGTTATGCAAACTGATCTCCTCGAGATCAAACGTGTCTCTACGATAGCTTCTGTGCAACATGCGGGCGGCATAGGTGCACACAAAGTAGGAAAAAGATGCGCTAAAGTTGAACGTTGCATGGATATGTTCGGGAACTTCCGTGAACTTGATGCCTCTACCGCTGCGGGAGATGATCCCTGATGATGCGTGTCAAAAAGGCAGTGACTCGGTCAGTGTTGAGCGTCAACCAAGGCCGCAAGGGTGAATTACCATGGTTAGCCATTGCATTGAGTCCAGGGCAGCAACTTCGACTGTCACCTTCCTGCGGCGGCTTGTACTCTGGCCAATACCCCCCATGGCCTGGATGACCAGCCGGCGTTACTTTCCCAACTGGACGGCTAAAGGCAACCTGGTTTCCCAACGTCGAAAGAAGGTCCCAAATCAAAACACCTGTGTCAGAAAAGGCATTGGAGACAGCGTCGAGAATTTTCATCAGAGTGTCAGTAGCGGGTTAAGTCTAGCCACTCTCTGAGGGAGACAAATTGCATTCACTCAGTATCAATCCTATTTAACCGTCGGCCATTCTCACCGACTCCTAAAGGGGCAAATTCTGGAGAACCGAACATCGACGCGAAGAGTGTGAGATAAGTAAATAACTTGCTGCACGGTTGCACCCTGTGACAGTGTGGCTTCTGAGTTTTTTACGACAGAGCGTTGTCGATAAAGTGCCGCTTTGATACACGTGCCACGCCTAATGGGGAGAATGTGGTGCAGCGGTTCTGATTTTAACTGCTAAGCCCCGAATACTTTTTTTTGCGGGGCACATCGGCCCATCTGGTAGCCGGCTAAGCTGGCCAGAAACAACGGCACAAGCGCAGGGGTCAGTATCACCACAAAGAAGCCTGACACTGGAGCAGAGTCACAAAAGGATAGATGTGATAAGGGGACCTGTCTCACCATAATATAGTATTAAAGTATTGGTGCTCCAACGTCTTACGCGAACTTGAATACTAGATCTTCGCACACAGCCGAATCACCTAGAGGTATTCGCAGAAGTGACCCCAGATAGCTGGTGACTATATCTCCACATGATCCATCCGCCAGTGCCGAGGATAATTGAATATCAGTGTGTAACCGAATTGCATAGAATCTTAATAAACTCACAAACGGAATAACAGGCACTGCGCGCCGCAAAGTCATAACTCGATTCAGACGTTCAAGTTCACCATTCAATCATACGTCCCGTCACAGCACGCAGCTACATCCGTCGCCCATGATGATGACCTCTTGTCTCACCTGTCACGTCCCACCGTTCTTTGTCCAGCCTGTCCATATCTCTCTTCTCTTTGATCAAGTATTTCCATCGCTATTTGGTAGGTGACCGCGCCCGCAGTGCTTTTTCCTCTTTCCCAGTTCGTGCTCTTGTAATTCCCGTTACAACCTATACGCGGCTCTAATAGAACGTTAGTCTTTATCGCTTCTCGATATAGTCTAGCGCTGGAATCAGGGGTCCTTACTAGCAGGTCCATCCAGGAAAATTTATCAAGTTGCGAAGCCGCGGCTAACCATGTCGTGATCCAAACCTTGTTCCGCCATAACCCCGAGGTACAAGCACTTTAAATTCTTTCCGTCATCTGTCTCTGCGGCCATGCTGGTTAGTCATAGACGTTGTCAGTGTGAGGTTCTTGTAAGTCGGATACTCCTTGGCCCTTTTTGGATACAATATCTGGTAGAGTGAGGCCAACCATGCGGCTACAAAGCGTCTGGTATGATCTAAGTGGGAAGACTCCAAAGAGACAACGATTTCCCACGATACCCGGCGGCCGCCGATACGATGTACTCGCTACCTGCCAGCCCTCCGGACAAACCTGGACCTAGGCTAGCGAACGGGGGCGGAACACGTAGGTTGGAGATTACGTAGTTACATACATTTTCTAGCTATACAAGCCATTCAAGAGACTACATATAGGAGAGCGACTCGGATTTAAGTTCCAGAAAAGCCAAACGATGCACCGATAATAGAAAGAAGAGGTGGGCCTTGGGTGGCTCCGGTGTGTTCCGAAAACAAGAACAATCTAAAAGCAACAACCCACGCCACCGTCGATATCGATTATCTGATAGCCGCTCTCAGAAGCGCAAAACGACTCATCCGACCATGTCGAACCCTGAACCCTAAGGCCTAAAGGGTCCAGGAACTGGTATACTTGCGAAATACGATCATTATCCCTACATATCAACTCTGTCCAAGCTTCGATTAACCCTACAATCAATCCTCACGGACACGAACAAGAAGCAACTCGCTCAATTATCTTCACACCCACATCTAGCGCCACCCGCTGAGCCTCCGAGTCCCACTGTATGCACTGAAGAAAATCAGCTATAACGATCATGTACACCTGCAGAACGATATCCAGGTCAGTGGCCTATTCACATCGACAGGCTGACTTGCCCACGGACCTGAAAAATACCCCGCACCATCATGCTCGCTCCAAATACATAGCCAAGGGCCGGCACGGCAGTACAAGTTGCAAGGAGTAGACCCGCCGTCTCCAGCGGCGCCCGAAACCAAGACCACAACGCCCACGTGTGGATAAGTAGCGTGCCGACCGTCACCATCGCCTCGTACGTTCGGTCCCATCCCGCTTGCGAAACCCAACCGTGACCGGAGTTCCCCCAGACAAAAGATGACCGGCCCCAGAATCCCTGCGCGGACGTCTTCCATACCGCGAGCGCTTGCATAGCAGCGGGTGGGTAGTACACGACGGGGAAGTCAGACCCGCCATACCCTCCACGAGACGTGCGCTCATTCGACCCATCCCTGTGTCCGGAACCTCCTGCAGACGGCGGCGGGTGGCAGTAGCGCAACTTGAGGTACGCGGCGGGGTCACCAGGCAACACGCTCTCCGCGGAAGGTCCACAGAGTGCTGTCTCCAGCCCCAAAGCACAGTTACGTTGGATGGCAAATGCGGTGTCTTCGAAGAGAGTGTAGAAACGTGCCGTGGCCCCAGCGATTTTGTTGAACGCGACGTTTCCTGTCTCTAGGGCGGCACAATGGCTGAAGAGGACGATAAGACCGGCGATAATGCTAAAATAGAAGCTGAGGGGTACACGAGCCATGACGAGGTTTGTGCGGGTCCGTTTGGCCGATCGGGTGTTTGTTGTGTGGGGCGGACTGGGCTGGTCTCAGTCGTGGCGCGGAACAGAGGCACTAGATCAGTAGGTCGACTGGCCGATGCAATGAATTATTGCCCCTGACGGAAATACCCGGCGAGCTGGAATGTACCCCAGTACACCTCATGTCAATCATATGTTTTCCCGCAAAAATAATACGAGTTGCATGGTTTGGGCATGAAATGGCCAGGCAGTGTAAAAGAATAAAACACAGAAAATCTATCAGCGATGGCCAGTACACAGTGATACTACTTACACAACCGATACTACGCAGCATAATTGTGGGTAACGTTGTCGAAGTATGCACAGCTTTTCAGCTTTCGAACAGTATTATGTGCGTGACAACAATGCTTGGGGTGGCACTCAGATGATGCCGAGCCCGAGATGAGTATGCCCGACGAGGAGCGTGCGGTGCTTGGGATGGGGGACCCTGTGGCAGACGAAGAGGACCTCATTTGGCGGTGGGAGACACGCTGACTCGGGCACGCAAGCGGGTCGGGTGCGTGCACCAGGCCTAGTAAACGCTGTAAAGCAGAGGGGCTGCCGAATATGTTGCAGGAAGTGTCGAATACATGCTAGCATGCGAAGGAGAAGGCAGGAGGCCCGTGACTTTGATCTTAAGCAACAGTTTCGGTACTAGTGAAATATGCCATTGGTTTCTGTACATTCAGTATTTCATAACGGCCTAACCGGCAGGCGGTCGGATTGCTTACAGTTTCCTTGGATTAAGAACTAATATTGCGTGCGTAGCAGGCTGAATCTCAGTGCGTTTTCCAATGAACTTCAGCTCAAACATTCGGAATCACTCCGAGGAGAATCTACCAAATGAGATGGAACGAGTCGGCTAGATAAACGCACGTAGTAGTCTAAGACATGAAATCCGTTTGCGCGGCGGGCGTGATAGCATGCGGCTTCACAAGCCGTATCCGAGTCGGGTTCTGCCGGATGTGGCGCTTCGCAACTAGGATATAAAATGGGCTGTGAGATCAGGAAGGAAGTACATGAGGCATAAGGTAGGAGGCGTGTTTCCGCCGATACTACGACCTGTCGTCTCGCCGGCTATGAATCCGTTACAGCCTGAAAGAGACAAGACCAGTGCGCCAAAAAGGGCCGCTGCTTTGTGCGTGTCACGGTAGCATCTCGTACTAATCGAAGGCAGCACAGGATGAACTTGTTCTGAAATCCTACTAGTAAGCACGTTCATTGAAGTCGCCAGCGAACTTATACTGACGGCGGACCAACTGATGGTTCTGAAACAGTTTTGCAGCCATCGATTGCGACATATCGCTTGCAGCACCCGTGAGTGTCCGTGACGTGCATATTGACATACTGGCGACGTAGCAGCAGGCTGAGGAAGGTATAAAAGCCTGACTTTTCACTCCCGATGCCAATCCCACAGCTATCTGTCCCCCTTACCAGCCGTGTTGAAGAATAAAGCATTCTCTCACTTCTCGCTATGCTCTTTACTGCCTGCCTCATTGCGAGCCTCTTACTCGCTCCTGCGGTTCTGGCTTATCCTTATCATGATGAGAATCGCACCTCGCACCTTCTGACTCGTGATTCGGATAACCAGACTAATCTGTTTGCTGGTGCTGAACACTGGGGAGATGCTCAGGTCTGTCGCCATTCTCGCAACCATGTTTTGCTTGATCTCATCTTCCATTGCTGCAACAGGGAACTTTTACCGGCATTAATGTCACGTTCAATACTCCCCATGTCATGTATCTCGAACATCCCTTCTCTGTCAAGATCGGTCTCGACAACTTGAACATGCGTTGTCAAAACGCTTACATTCATACCGGGGTCGAGATCACACCTGACCATGACGGGAAAGCTTCCTACAGAGGTAAAGGACCGTTAAGCCATGGGGCTACGCCGATCTGACCTTCATTGAGGTTATTTTTTATGGAATCCCTCAAAGAAGGGATATTTCGAAAATCTGTCCGTTTCGGCAGGGCATGACATCACTTTCTCAATTAAGGTCGCCTTGACCCCAATAACCTCAGCTGTCATCATAGCCAAAGACGAATACACCGGTACAAGCGATGCTGTACTGTTGCAAGCACCATCTCCAAATGCGATCTGCGCGGAAGCTGCAGTGCTGCTCGTTGAACGGGATAGCTATGACAAACCAATTGCCGACTTTGGCAGAGTGGTGTTCAAGAATATCAACCTGGGCTCTACTAATTCTGCCATTGATCCGTATACCCTCGACTGGCACCTTTACGACCTCATCTTACGGAACAATGAAACGAAGGCTACGACTGTGCAAGAGCTGGATTCCTTTGTTGTCCTTTATGTATGAATGGCTGTTTGGCGAGAGTAACTTTTGTGATGAGGTCGCCAAGCTGACGGGGCGGAATTTCTTTACCTTCCCTTTTCTGTACCCTCAGAAAATTTCCATCATGAAGTTTCGTTTCTCCTTGACCATCCGTGAGCTTGGTATCGACGCTGCGCAAATGAACCAGTCCGACGAAGCTCGCAGGTTTCCAAAAAATGGTTCAAGAAACCCACGAGGCCCGGAATGTTGTCAGCAAAAATAGTGCTCATTCCTGCCCCTTCCATGACCTACCGATGATTGCGAATTGCAATCTACATGGCAGCGTTCGGACTTCTCTCGCATGCTGAGAGGGTGAGCCTGAGTGAGCGACCATTTCCTTCTACAAACGGAACAGCTTGCTATACCTACATAGAAGTGGGTAACTGTGGGTTCCGATCAATCAAGCTTCATCCTCACACTTTGATAATCCAATTGATGCACCGACATACAAGTTTGGGTCGCCTGCGATGCCATGGTGGTTCAGAGTGAATTGCGCGAGTCAGTCAACGCACAAGACATACATTGCTGACGATTAACGCATCATCAGGTCCCAGCAATAGAGTCGCACCTGTCTCAGCGGGGTCGAGCGTCGCATTGACAGAAAGACCCGTCGGGAAGACAGCACCAGGATACTCCAGCGGATTCCATATCGTAGTGTATCAAACGAAGTCATTGTCAGACTTGAAACCATGCTGGCACCCCCAGGGCCCTTCAAGTTGTTAATACGGAATGCTCTACTTACCACAAATACCTCGCGGTGTCATGACGAGGCGCGACGGCAATGTGCGCAGGAGAACAACAATGTCTGTGCTGTGCTGGAGAAAACTGATCATGGTCTGTCACAGTGAGTAATTACCTTGTTTACAAGGTCACTGGAGGGGAGAATTGCTAGTGTGGCTGTCGGGGGGATGGCAAAACGTCCTCGTGGAAAATTATTCCTTTAAAGTATTTGGGTATGTGTAAACAAGGTTCCTGCCAAAGTTCGGCTATACATCTAGTTAATGACGGGTATGCAACATTACTCTTCGTACGTATATTGTAACAAGTTAGTCCCCAGCGAGCGAGCAACAAATTATTGATAAGACAGAGGTGTGGTTGCCAGACGTCCATAATAGTTCATATCCTAGATCGTGACAGGTCATGCATAAAGAGCGTCAGAGTATTCGTAAGAAGGGGGTGCCTCTCCTGTTTCGCTCACCAAACCCGACATCAAGCGCTCATGCAAGCGGGTCCGGCCGGC
>JBBPOC010001358.1:0-10305 GCA_038091235.1 Tylopilus rubrobrunneus | reverse complement strand
CACGGTCCGTAGCTCGGTTTCGTTTCCGGCCTCGAATCCGCACGAGTCGTGAAAAACGTAACCATCGTGGCTGGTGAACACGAGCTCGTCCTCGATGTTGTGCTCGCCGCGCTAGTCGAGTCAGAAGTTGTTATCGTCAACGCGGATCGACTGACCTCGGAAGTGGGATCGAGATGAACCTAATTTCCCTAAGGGATGAGAGAAGTACTCGGAACGGGATCATATTTGCTAACCTCCTCGCGAGTACCGTCTTCATTGACCCTATATGTCTTCGGATTCTCCGTCGTTTGGCAGACTTTCTGCAAGATGGTCGTCTTGCCGGCATTTGCCCTACCGCAGACTAGGACACGGAACCTGATGTCGGGGACATTGAATTTGAATGGCTTTTGGCTCATCATGATGGCTGGTAGTGGTGAAGCTCGAAAGGTCGATGGCACGAAGAACGAAATGGGGGGAGGAAGGAAACGCGGTGTGAGGGCGGTCGGTATCCCAGCCCTCGATTCGTTCTCCGACTCGGATCACTCCAAGGAAGCATTGACAGATAAGGGCGACCACGGTGGGTCACCAGGCCAGCCTCGTGGAAAATTCCGAGTCGGATCAGCTTCGATCAAACCTTAGACGTAGTTGGCAAGTTGGACCCGAGGTGAGCATTCGACCGGAATAGTTGAAGAGCTCGTCCTGCTGGCATGAGGTAGAGAATAAAGTGGCGCACGAAAGACTCACATACCACAATACTTGCGGGTGACACCGTATACGGTCGAAGTTCATCCCTGCTGGCCCCGTTGCTTGCTTATCGGGACCCATCGCCGATTGGGATAATGCGGCACAGCGCGTTTGATGAAATGAATGACATTTATATCTGCCATCCAAACAGAGAACAGTTCTGGAGAAACGTGTGAAAGGGAAAGGTGCTGGCAGGGACTGACGTATCATCTAGGGTTGTCGGGGCTGCGGTCGTGATCTCGAAATCTGTAGACATGGCAGTCTCCGAGCTCATGCATAATTCAGACGAATGCAGCGACTCGGTAAATTCAACCTAGCCAAAATCAACAGGGTGATATACGACTGATTATAATCAGCTAGGACCGGCCACGGATGCACCACGAGCGATGACGTACCGTAACAACGACGCTCGACCTGCGATGCACCTCGAACTACCTTTCCAAGTCGTCCCCGTCACATTCCGATGTCCAGCCCATCCCACAATACTTCAAGGCCAGAGATAACAATGACCTTCAGCCTTGAGCCTGCGTTTCGAGTACTTACTGAGGACTGATGGTCGGGAGAAGCTGAAGACTCTGAAAAGTTGCTTACGTCAGTTTGCCGCCCTACTAATCCGCCGAGTCTCTGGCCCCCCTTCTCTCCCACAGTAGTCGCAAAGCTGTGGAACTTGCCGAGGATGATAGATGACGCCGTTACCATAACCGTGCATCCTAATCACTTACGAGCCAGATGCCCGCGATTGCATCGTCACGAATCAGAGCACTGGCAATGCTGGAACCCTCAGGCCTGGAGAGCGCCGAGTTCCTGAAAAAACAACTTGAGGCGTGAGACACAAGTTGATGATAAGGCAATATCTACAAACAAGCGATCTGATGGATTCTCACGTCTAAGATCTGGTAGCTGCGTTCTCACATAGACCCTCTCCCTTCACCGCCTGAGGCTTGAAATACTCCGGAAGGGTATAAGCGACCTTCCTGATGTCTTCTCTTCCAGAATAGAAACAGCGACGTGGCGCGAGGTGTTGGTGTTCGCCTAGAGTGTTTGCAATACCTAAGAAGCGGTGACGACCTCAGAGTGCGGCCATGAATCGTAGTCGTTCGCAGTCGCGATCAATCCATACCTGTCCAACGCACACATTCAATACACGCCAGTCCCTCCCGTACAAAGTCAAGGGCAGGGATGCTGGATGGACGGATACCCTTGGTGCGATCGATGATCTGGGTGGGGAGGACAAAGTGGCCGGGGGCGATTTCTTTGCGGAGGGAGCCGACGGCGTTTCCAGTGAAAGCGAGGATCGCACGGACGCTGAGCTGTTTGAGGGCGGCGATGTTGGCACGGGTGGGTACGGTGGAGGGGGGGATCGTATAGTGTTTACCGTGGCTAGCCACAAAGGCAACACGTGTCCGAGTGCGCAGATGGTGACGAGAGGAAAGGTATCCCCAAGGCTGATTATTGCTTGGGTGAGCGGAAGATTACGAAGGTGAAAGTGGCTGATACTACGTACCATCTCCGGGTTGACTGCTTTGCTGGATAAATAAACTCAGGGATTGGACGTGGACCTAAATTAACATGGTGGTGAGTTTGTTGAGATGGTATAGCCCGCTTCCACTGATCACTGCAAAATTGTGAGTTACGATCGAGAGTATGAGAACAGACACACCGTTCCCTGATGGTTATCCTGGTAGGTGTGGTTGATTGCGAAACGCGGCGCTGATAAACAAAACTGCAAAACTGGACCCGAGCGGCATCCGAGCCCATTCGGACTGATAAAATAAAGATCACGACCAATTCGGTGCGCTATGTTGTTCGTACATGATCCTAAGTAGAATGGTCCAAGCTACATTGGCATTCATTCCGGTGAGCCCTCGATGGTGCCACTTGCTCACCTCACCTCAAGTATGGGCGCACACGCAAAGGCAATTTGCATGCCACCTCTCCCGCCATCCTCGGTTTCGGAAGCATGCCTCTCTCGATCTCAAACTTAGAATCCATACCATCGCGCAACTCAAACACAAGGTTCTTGACCAGTATCGTCAACCGTGACACAGCCTACGACGAAGAGCGTCGTCAGAAATCCATGTCCATCACATGTATGTCCTTCCACGCACCTTGAGTTCCGTCAAACTCTTCCCTAGACACATCCTCAGACCGTCGAGGAGTGTGAGTAGGTGTCAATGTTTCCTTTGCCTTGGCGGGTAATCCTGGCCATGTGCACTGGCACCCTTGAGCCATCGGCTTGACCGGAATATTTGGCATCTTCACCCAAATGCAGCAGAGCGATTTATGGACTAACACTTCGCCATTGTGAGGCTGTCGATGAGCATGCCAGACTTCGTGCGAACGGGTTCAGACGGCGGAACAACATCTTCAACAGCCTGTGAGGGTTTGTATGGAAAGTTAAGCAGGAGAGGCGCTAAAGAGAAGCCAAGGTAAACGTACGACACACATGAGCTCGGTCACTGGAACACGCGGAGAATCTCCTGACCGATAACGTCGAGATAGGAAGATCCTTCGAAAGATGGTCGTAGCCCGGATCCGTGCCGTACTCAAGGAACTTGTTTCGCAGCTTGGTCTCGCCGTGTGGTCCTCGGAGCTGGTCGACGGCTCGGTGCGTGACCGTGACCGTGACAAGTACCGATGAAACATTCAATCTCCGCCTCACATTCCAAAGCGGGTACAGATACGCTTCAGACACGCCTTGGACATCGACCATGACGACGTCGACGCTGTCTTCTCCCTTCTGCCACGTTGTCGTCGCTCACCGACACTTTCCTATTCCGGAGCGTCACCGACCGAGAAGGGCCTCCACATGACTGGAATTAATACCTTCCCTTTCCCCACCATGACCGACATCACCTCCAATATCAAATCTGCCTCCATAAAGAGCTTCAAATCCAGATTCGAGCAGCCCGGTCTCGACAATACCTCCGCTTCCTTCAGGCTAACCCCAATTTCTCCCGCTCTGGCTCTTGCTCTCGGCTTCGGATATGAAAGGAACAGCACTTAGACATCCGCCGCCTCCTTCCAGGACCAAGAAATATTCTGCTGTCGCCTCGCCTCCCCTTCGTCCAGTCCCTTCACCAGCCGCCATCAGAACTCTCGCGATACCAGTGCCGAGTGCGAATCGGTCTCTGTACAGCTAGGTCAAAATGGGACGGAACAGAGGAGAGCAGCGAGGCTGGACTACTTGGTGGTGTTACCTCGCTTCGCAACAGGTTTTCGTGAGTCGTCTTTATCCTCTCTTCGTTATGCTTTCGGCGCTTTGCTCGGTTCACTCTTGTTCTTACGTTTATCCCTGCTACAGGTCACCGATGCAAGCGAAAACATCCAGGTCGTCCTCGCCACCGCCGGTAACGTCCAGACCGCCACTTAGACCCCCAATAATGATGTCACGGAGCGACTCGGCCCTCGGTGACGATACACGCCCAGTAATCTTTCCTCGGTATTCCAAACCTTGGCTCCCGGTGTTTCTCCGTCCCTTTCAGCGGACATTACTGAACTCGGGCACCACCCTCCCATCTCGCCCTATCAAGTCTACTGTTGAGCCACGAGGGCGGGTATATTAGCCTTTGGAGTATCGCCACAGACGACGGGATCCCCGCCTGTGTCGAAGTGGTCAAAGTGAGTGCGTCCGACATGCTTTTCCTGGAAGGCGTAAACGATCGCCTATGGGCCGATGGGCGAAAAGGTAGCATCGCCGTGTACGACGTCAGCGTAAAACTATGGGTTGTCACCAATTGCTGAGAACTTGAAGCTCATGGAGGGCTGCCTGTCTTGCAGGTCTTCGTAGACCCCTATGCGTTTGAGCACAAGGGGAAGCTCGCTGTGGTGAGCGTGGGACGGGACGAGCAGATTAGGCTCTGGGATGGCCTGCTTGGTGTTGATCGGGTCGATACGTTGGCGCTCCCGCATTTGTCATGCATTCGGCATTCTGACGGTTTAGGCAGAACAAGAATTGCTGGAGCGCGAACATGCGTTCAGCAGGTCCTTATCGTCTCATGGAACGCCGCCGCCGCGAAACCCGAGACCCTCATTGGCGACCCCGAAAACGTCCATTTCCTTCATGATGCCCTCACCTCTATCGATAGCCCCGATATCATATCCTTTGGGCTCCCGGAAGTGATTAACCTCGAATCTCGTAGGATGGCAGCCAAGACCGTCCTGCTGGGAGGCAAAAAGAAGGGCGAGGAGGGAGATTTTAATGAAGAGGTCACGACCAGCTACAGGAGGTGGCACGATTGATTAATCCAGGCCGTCAAGCTTCCTGGAAGAAACCAACGTGTTCACTGCGGAGTCTGCCGAGGAGTATGGTTATATTGGTGGTGGTGATGGGTCGATGGTGCTCGACTATGAAATCGTTTTCGTGTGTATCATAGTTGACCATACGCTTCCAGGGAATCTAACACCACTTTTTTATCCAGCTCAATGGCGACACGAACTACCACGGACTCCGCGTGCTTCTTTTGCCAACGCGCGTGTCTGAGTCACCGCGACTTCGAGCTAGTGCATGCGACATCGCTTGTGCCCTCGAACAAGCTGGCCGAACGGATTTCTGTGCTGCGATGGTGACGAGTGATGCGTCAGACGAGTCCATGTTTAATGACGTCCCATCAGCGACCAAGAGTACAGGCCGGTGGGAAAGAGATTGCTCTGGGGCTTACTTCTGGGAAATCGAGTCGGAATATGATACTTCCGTGGAAAAGGGATACTGTCCTTCGGCAACTTGATAGCGGTTGTTCAATGAGGGAATACATGGGGTACATGCACTTATTGCTTCGCCATAGGACATGCAGCGCAGCATGCTTTCTCTCGCATCGTCACGGATTCAGAGGGCTGGCCTGGATCGCTACATCGATGGAATCTAGGATGAGCTGTGCTCCCCCTTGCAGAGATGAGTGATCGGTATTGCGATGTAGCCAACAACGGATTGCGGATTCTTGGTACCGGAGCGTGATAATTAACCCAGTGTGAACAAATAGAAGACCAAAGTATCCTTTTATCGGCCAGGTCACATTTTCAATTGGTTCGTACAGGACCGCATTGGGCGGTTGCATGCATTGTGAAAACTTGAAAGATTGGTAGGGTTCTCAATTTCTTCTGTCAGGAGTAATTCGAATCCAGTCAGGTCATGGGTGTCGGCGATATCAAAAAAGGTGCTCGGCACACTTCTGTCATAGCTCGTCATCAGGGTATTCGGCCGATGCGGTCAGCACCTAGGGAGAAACGCGCTTCCCTCATTCGTTTGGAGTGTAACCCCGCCAAGCGGCTCGTCGGGCCACTCGAGCACGAAGCAGGCGGACCGCAGGCTTCGATATTCGTGTCGGGGTGTCTTCCGGAGACCTGGAGTTGCTAACTCATTGCCAGATGGCGCACGAGTGCGAGATGTGGTGCAGCATCCCCGTTTTCCTCATGAACAGGTCATAGGTAATAATTGGGAGGTATAATTGCAGGTCTGAAACGACCCGAACAGGCGATGCCAAAAAGAGGGTTGCCTCTAACTAGACATGTATTCGGCTAGATAGCGAACATTCGGGACGAACACGAATAAATGCTGTATTTTACAGTTCCTCTCGGAATGTCCGTCCGGTGGTAACACTAACAGTAGTACTGCCTTACATATCACCGTGGACACATGGTAAAGAAGAGATCGTGAACGAGGATACGAATATTGCGCACTGTCGAGTGCCTACGACAAGCCGGTCTCCATCTTGTCTTGAAAGAGACCTTACCAATCCTAGTCTGCAGCCGCTACTCCGTCTGACTCCCTTTTCGCCACCGAGATTTGGATCTCTGACCAGGCTTATTGTGAGCGAGGGATTGGTTAGCCCACCTGAATACGATGACGCACATCTGGAGGGATTCTTGTGACAGCACCATGGTGATTGCGATTCGCCGGTCTGCGCTTGGGATCTGGTGAGAAAGAAGACGCACGTTGAGCTGACAGAATATCATGGGCTCGCGATTTCCACAGGCTTCAACTCCGTTCTACGACCGCATGAACAATTAAAAATTGCCTACTGCTGGTGCTGACGCCGCGATCAACAATGGGATTTCCCTTTGCTTATTGTACCGACGTCCTTGAGTGTTTCGGACGAGAGAGAGATAGCACTCTTGGTGTCATTGGCAGTCGAGGTTCACAGAGAATGACGTGGAGAACATCGTCCCCCATGTCCCTTGTCTAATGCAGCTGCTTCTAGTCTGCCGAAAGAGGACAGGTTGCTTGAACTGTCTGCCTGGTCAGATGACGACCCAAAAACAACGACCAATAATGAAAAGACGCACATTCATGAGGCAATCTGCTGGACACCACAAGTGATTCCCTTCCTTGACACGTCCAAGTCGCGCGCACGGACCATCGAAAATGTCGACGACGAAACTCGGAGTGTGGTAGATCCTCGAAAACGACCCGCAATGGTTCAGTTAGAGCATAATGCGAAAGTAGCTGTTGAAGGTGGCTCTGGAAGAGTATACGTAGTCGCTTTCCACCCCGACGGAAAGCATTTTTATGACGGAATAATGAATGGGCTTCGACAACGGCAAGTCACAGACGGACGACAAGTGGGAGGACAGCCAGGGAATGCAGTGACAGCGATTTCAGTTTCGAGGGATGGGAAATGGGTGGTAGGGGGACTAGTATTAAAGGAGTAGTCGTGGTGAGGTGCCGACGGTCTAGGTACAGAGCAGACCATTTGTGGGTGTGGTCAATGTGTCACCCATACTGGTGGACCCAAAGATGAATTTCCGACTCCCGCCTGGGAGATTTGTCAGAAAGGGACAAGAAGAACGCAGGTGACTACGACCGGCACGACCAATACAGAGCATGTTGAATCTGCGATGGCGGACGAGAAAAAAAATAGACTTCGAGGCGTACCTTGGAATGCTATATTTCAAAATCTCTTCGATAGTCGAGACGGCATTGTTGGCGTCGAGGGAAGGAGAGCATATGGCAGGATGTAGAAGTTATGGATAGTTAATTGATAAGTCACGGTCACACACGTTCATTGCAAGGCACTTCCATCCATCCATTTCGGGAACCTTGGTGACTGGCCTGGCGTCGGCAAACCTGCCAGTGCAGAAAGCATATGTCATTACATATTCTTGTAACGTCCATAACCTTCGTAACCTACGTCGGAAAAATCTCATGTCAAGCACGGGTCGATCACTGTCCGTTGGGATGCAGTACCTGAGGGCAATATTTCAGTTCGCACATTCTGAGTGTGAACACGACGAACCAGATAGCAGTCTATCTATCCTATAGTCGTTTAGCGGTCGCAAGTCTTGCACGGTTTGCAGCTCGGTTTCATTTCTAGCCTCGAATCCACACGAGTCGTGAAAGATGTAACCATCGTGGTTGGTGAACGTGAGCTCGGGCTTGATGTTGTGCTCGCCGCGCTAGTCGAGTCAGAAGTTGTTATCATCAACATGGATTGACTGACCTCGGTAGTGGGATTGGGATGGATCTAATTTTCTGAGCGTTGAGAGGTACTCGGGACAGGATGATATTTGCTAACCTCTTCACGAGTGCCGTCCTCGTTAACCCTATATCTTCGAACTCTCCGTTGTTTCACAGACTCTCTGTGAGATAATTGGCTTGCCCGCGTTTGCCCGACCGACGATCAAGGCACGGAACTTGATGTCGGGTGTACTAGTACGAAAATTGAATGGCTTCGGGCCATGGCGGCTAGTGACGAGGATCGAAAGGTCAACGTTGGCACCAGGATTGACTCGGAAGGAAAGAAACCTTCGTGAGGGCGGTCGGCATCCCAGCTTTCATTTCGTTCTCCGCCTCGGATCATTCCAAAGAAGCATCGATTGATATGGGCCGCCACGGTGGATGGTGGCACTCGTTCAGGGAAACAAGCATCCGACGTGGTCGCCGAGGAGCTCGACCTGCTGTGATGAGGGAGTGACGTGGTACACGGAAGATACCACAACACTTGCGGGTGAGACCGTATGGGGTCGAAGTTCGTCCCTATTATCCAGTTGCTTGTTTATGACCCATCAGCGATCGGGAAAATGCGATGTGGTCCGTCTGATGAACGAATGACGTTTATATCTGCCATTCAAATAGAGAACAGGTCTTGAACAACGTCTGCGGGAGAAGGTTGCTGGTACGTACTGACGTATCAGGATCAAGGCTCGTCGAGGCTGTGGTCGCGATCTCTAGATTTGTGGCCGAAAATCAACCTTATGGTGGTCTCCGAGCTCACGCATAATCCAGACGAACGCATCGATTCAGCATGGTAGGAGTACAACCTAGCCAAACCAATATACAACTGATTACAATTAGCTGGGGCCAGTCACGGAAGCAACAAGGTGCACAGTGAGAGATGACGCACCTCAATTCTGACACCTGACCCACGACACATCTCGAAACACCTTTCCAAGTCGTTTCCATCCCATCCCGACTCGGATATCCTGCTTGTCCTGCTGTTGGTCATCATTCTGGTATGACAAACGGCAACATTCCCACTTACTCCGCCACGTCCTTGGCAAGTACTCCAGAATTCACTCGGCGCCAAACGGGACCGCCTTGCCTCTCTCATGATCGTTCCTCGACCGTTGTCCTACAGAGGAAAGGGGGCGAAACATGGTCCAATCAATAAACGGTGCAGAATATTGTTCGGAACGGTATAGGCTTGAGATCGCTGTCTGGGTAGAGCCGTGAGGCGAAGTCGAGTCGTGTTGCATGTGCTGAATCAGGCTGACGGACGCGATGAGGTACTCGTGACAACGGAGTCATGGTTCACTTACATACGATTGGCCTGCGCCCCCGAGGAAAAGATGGGGTAGCGTGACCTCGACGAGATGAGTGCGTCTCAGTGTAAGGACTGCTTGGATCGTAGGACCAAAATTGGGTACTAGTACGGAGTCACGTAGCTACTTTACGTAATCGCACCAATCTCTTCGGCCCCGTCACTTCCTGGGCCGCGTCCGCTCCGACAGCAGTTGTTGAGTGATGACATGAACTCTTCGACCTCAATTACTGACAGGAATGCCATCCTTGTTCGTAGGGTATGCCCGTTGGAGCGATTACAACGGAACGAAGTACGGTATTAATATGCCCTGGTCCCGACTTCACAATTTGAAAGCACACTCAGGCTAGCTGAACATCCACTGGCAGCACATCCCTCATGGCGGCTCCACGTACCCCGGCGGTGGACGCTTTGGTTTGCGTCATCGCTCTCGGGGTCACATCTCTGTTTATCTCAAGCTCGACTCTCCGCTACCAAGCAAGACATCGACCCCCATATGTGCCCCCGATTAGCATCTCCCCCAATCAGAGTGGTCGGCTCCACGTTGCTCGGGTCGCCGGTCCACAAGGATACGACGTCGGCGGCCACTGCACGACGACTCGGACAAGTTAAGGAGCGTGTGTAGAGGACAAGAAGTTCCTGACCACTGGCACCATGTGGGGTAGCGACGAGCGACCTGCCCATGGTGATAGTATGTGCTAGTATTTAATGTAGACCTGATCGTAGTACCGACAGAATAAATCACATAAAGTGACCTTCAAGCCTGAGATGAACCTCGTGCCAAATGTCTGCGTATTCGTCGCCCAGCGTACATGCGAGTTTTCAT
>JBBPOC010001357.1:0-10306 GCA_038091235.1 Tylopilus rubrobrunneus | reverse complement strand
GTTCATCGACGAAGTCCACATGCTCGATATCGAATGTTTCTCCTTCCTGAATCGGGCATTGGAGAGCGAACTCTCGCCGCTGGTCATTATGGCATCCAATCGTGGCATGTCCAGGATACGAGGGACCAACGTGCGCAGTCCGCACGGTCTCCCAGTAGATCTCCTTGATCGCGTCCTGATCGTCAGCACGAAACCCTACACGGAAGACGACATCCAGCAGATCATCCAGATCCGGTAACGTCCCTTCCTTTGAGCGCTGCTGGGGACATGGCTGACGAGACGAACGACAGCTGCGAAGAAGAAGATGTGACGCTGACGCCGGACGCGCTTAACGTCTTGACGTCGATGGCAGGCTCGACCACGCTGCGATACGCGCTTAATTTGATTTCATGCGCCCAGGTGATCGCGCGGAAGCGCAAGGCGGACAAGGTCGATGTCGAGGATCTGCGTCGGGCGTACACGTATTTCATGGACGAGAAGCGGAGCGTGCAGTGGCTCAAGGAGCAGCAGGGGTCGTTGGTGTTTGAGGAGATGGGCGTGTCGTCTGGCGCAAATGGGGACGTGCCGATGGGAGAGGTGATGGATAATACGTAAGTGATCCATCATGCATTTATCTATTTATGGTACGAGAGAATACATGTGCCAAATCACCCACAGTCATGACCACAACCCACTCTGATCATGAATTAACTTGTTCGGCAAGGTTACCCGGGAATGTCTGTGGAAACCACTGGTTACAGCCGCTCTCGGACTCTTCTAGAGTTGGATCAGCTGCGACCTGAGGCCTGAGGAGCAAAGTGTGCAGACTACACGTGTCTGAGAGCACATGTATTTGCAGAGGACAGTTCCGGCCGCAAGGATATACATCATTATCACAAACTTGAACAACCTGCGGATATACAGTGTGCTTTGATCATTGGCGAACACGAGAACCGAGTCACTGTCATCCCTGGCACCCTGGCTCCACAACTCTCCATTTACCCGAAATTACGAACGGTCAGATGACTGGAAGGCCATAACCGCCGTGACCGGGCCCGCCAAGACATCCCCACCGCATGGACAAGTACAAAGTAGTGGCTTCAGGGTTTGTCCTGCGGCGATTACTGTAATCGATCGGCGCCTAAGCAAGTTCTTCCAGATGTGTTGGCAGCACACGGGGCGACGGCGTACATGAACCTGCAGAGAGCAATTGACGCCGCGGAAAGTCATCGATTCATCTCTGTAGCATTCTGACCCAACACGAGGCGCACAGGATTCAGAGGCTCTCAGGCTCGAGTGGCACTGGCCTCCCAATTTCCCTTTATGGCCAAGACGAGTCTCTGCATGTATTCCCCTGGCTAGGCGTGGCGGAGTGGATGGCATTGAAATTAAACCATGTACCCTGTTCCAGGACTGTCAGACAACGTAGGCCCGGGTTGCGAAATTAACGCGGATTTCCTTAATTAATCTTCTGATAGAACGCAGGGGTTTCCAAGGAGAGGAGACTAATTTTATGGAGCAAAGTTCGTCGTTAATAACTCGTTATAGATGCGTTTGCGATAGTCTAAGAGCGTGTTATCCCCACTGGCACTCAGTACTCAGTCCTCGCCATCGAACTAGACCTTTAGTAAGGTTGGCCTTATTCTTATTCTCCGCGTCATTAGGGCCGACGTGAGCCGTCTACATTAATAGATCATGATAATATTAACTAGTATCTCAGGCCCATTCATTGAGACGGTTATCTTTGTCATGCCGGACTGATGGAGTTTGGGTGCAATCATGTTCGAATACCCGCACGACCAACGAACCGCGGCAGCGACCATGAATTGGTGCATAATCACCAACGATTCCGTGCGTGTTTCCTGCGCCCGGAAGCGACTGACCTTTTTTTCTCTCTCGAGCATGCGACTCGCAAAGAAATTCTCAACAGGAGGCAGTTGTCCAAGTTCCCCTTCCCTTCCACAGCCAGTGTTTCGCATGCGCGTATTAAGCGCTGCTCTACGAACCAAACGGTAATCCGGGTAGCCAGGCTTGATCCGGGTGCCCCCCGCCGCTTCTCGAATGAGTTGGCATAATAGAGATCCGGCTAATATGACCTCGAAGATGGCTCTCCAACCCATTTGGGACAGCATTCAAACCAATCGGATATCACGTTGCTGTTCAGGCCCTTTGAAATGTCACCCACACTCGGCGGTCGAAGTCTCCAGACTCTCCACAGCATCCGGCACAGCATCATGATGTACACCGCTACGCTCTATGAAATCTTCATTTGGATCGTGCGTCACGGTGAGTGATGCTAAAAAGCAGCGCCGGACCTCTGATATCTCTCCAACATCCGTAGTCTCCTCTTTCCTCGATACGCCATGCTTTCACTCCAATTTGACAAGCCTTACCGTTTTTCTCTCGACGTATCTGGCATGGCAGGCTGGCTGGGGGGGGATGATGCCATGTCTGCTATGACTGTGCTTCACATATATGGAAACTCTCGATGGTTGGGCTGGTACAATACACCTGGCTCCTTCCAGCTCGCCAAACGCCTCGGCATGCTCACAAATTCTGCGTCCTTCCATAGAAGTTCCACCCGCTCCTTCGTGCCCAATGGTCTGTCTAGCTGCGTGTACGCAGACCCCATGACACTGTTCGAGCTGGACACTTGCAAGAGACCTACCTTCCACGCTGCGCACTCGGAAACCATTATCAGGGAGACAGGATATTTCTGTGCACTCTTCATGAAAGTGTGTACCGATCTGGAAGGAAGGATGGTCTCAGGGAGGTGGACACAGCCCGTCGGGATCACAATCTCTGATCTCGGACATGACCCCGCCTCCGAGTTACACCCCGTACATCACGGTATCCTTATCCGTCTCTCCGCTATCATCCCCATTACTGTCAGTGTCGGCGCATGCATGCTCTGTGCTGCTTATCGGGATTGGTATGCATCATCCTCTATTCTCATCGGCATTCTCGCTAGTGGTATCTCGTGCCTCGTCCTCGGCTCTGCAGCCCTTCTATTCACCCATCCCGAGTCTGCGAATGGGTCGTCTACCAGTGGCGGGATCCTGACCTCAGACAAAGGCATCGTTCTACTGAAAGGGACAGAAAACGCCGTGCAGTCTATAATACACGGCAGGATTTCCCTCCGTTTCTCGAACGAGGGCCACTTCAATCTCGTTCAGTCGTGTTCCGTCCTCTTCTTCATCCAATGCATCGCCCAGCTCTTCCTCGTTCCACAAGCATCCCTGTTTGGTCATGCCATGTTTTTTACCTCCCTTGGCGTTTCCGCCCTTTACAATGCCTGGTTTTCTTCGTTGGACAAGGGGAAAATCCAGAAGCAATTCTTGCTAGAGACAGTACTCGGATCCCCGACGTTGACCAAGTACACGCTGGGTACTCGTACGGCTGCGGCCGTGTTCACACTTCTGGTCTTGCAACCTCAAGACCCAGCAAGGCTTCTCAACGAGTTCCTCCCCGACGAGACCATGGTGTGGAGGAGGTGTAAGGCGACAGTTTTGGAACAGCTGCACGATCGCGGTGACCGATCATTTTTATTCGAATGCAGGGTCGGGGATTTGGACGGATTAACAACACAGCAGCAGGATCTGTTGCGGTTGCTATACGATGATGTGAGGGCGGCGTACAATGCTTATAGGGACTATATCCAAATTGACTCACTTTGATCTTACACATAAGCCTCCGTCTTTTTTCATTATCCTGATGCCATGATTGTTTTCTCTACTAATCTGAATCGTTATTTGCCTGTGATCCTTCATGTGGATACATGTTAGCTTTTTTGGTTATACCTAACCAGTGACAACATGCAAGGCAGCATGGTGCCTCATACCGCAGACGGTGCGACGCAGGTCAAACTTGAACAGATCCACAAAGCGGACGGAGCGATGGTCGCCGGCGCTTGACAGACCCCCGGGCACACTGATCTGCAGTTGCCGACCTAATATGATATATGACACATGATATTATCACGCCAGTTTGCTAAAAAGGTATTTCAAAATGTAAATGAACATAAAACATGCACGCGGTTTTTCTTTCCATAGTAAGAACGGTGGTAATTGTGTCTCCCGCATCATGCAGTGCTGGGCGTGTGGACCGACGCTGCGCATCTCCCCCGAGTCTTTTGCCTGTAAAAAGACGAGAAGAGAGCGAGGAAAATGCAGGTGGCCCATAAACTGTTGATCCGTGTTGTCGAGCGATAGGTGTGATCGAATGTGGAGCGCATGAGGACTGGGAACCGGGAAGCAACTGTGCGAGGGAAGCAGACACAGTGGGGGCCTGAAAGGTGGTGATGAGCCGTTGACGACAACTACGGACTGGAGAGGAGATGCGCGGCGTCGGTCCACACGCCCAGTACTGCATGGCACAATTGCCACCGAATCTCGTTCTTACTATGGAAAGAAGAGAAGATATAGCGAGAGGCGACTTACATTTGGGGAAATCACTTCAAGTCCGAGTGGGGAGCAGTCAGTGACTCAGTGATACTAGTAGAACCAACCTAACTATTAAATTTGTCCTCACACCCTTTTGTATAGTTCTAAAAATGTTTGTTAATAGAGGGTTTCATAATGCTCCCTTTTGTCTTGTGGGCGTTTGCAACAATCTGTGCTTGTATTTCTGTTTATTCGTTTGTTCACTATCAGTTTGGGCGGGCGTTATAAATTGTATCGGGTTGTGCCTGGCACTTCGCGATTGGGGTTGCAAAGAGAGCTATAATTAGCCAGAGCAATTTCCATAGCTGAGGTCAATTTCCGAGTCTTCTGCCTGGCCCCCGCAGGGTTTCATCTGAGAGGGGCTCTGTAACTAAATGAACGGACCATGAATATCATTGTATGGTACGTACCGTTCCGAGTCCTGACTCAGAAGAAGACAACAGAACTGAGCAAAACACGACTAAATAATGCCCTATGAACATCAACTCATCTGGCACTTCACTAGGTCCATTTTGATCAAACCCAAACGTTCACCTCCCCCACAGCTCATCTCTACCCACGTTTCGGATCGGCAAAGCACTTCCTTTCCTCCCTAGACATGTAGTTACATAATTCAATGTCTACCCAGCGTCCAATATTAATGTAGCTGAGACCGAAGACATACGAGTTTGCCATAAGGTCGGGTCAATGTTCTATCAACGCATTGTAGGGTCAAGTTAGAACATTTGGAGTTGGGAGGCAGTGTTGCGTTGTGACAAAACCGTATTTTATTTCCTCGATGTTCCTACGTGGAGTCAGCTATCGACGTCGTTAACACCAAGCACTCCCTTAGCAACAACAAACCAAGCGATCATCGTCGACTGTAGCCTGAGGCCTGTGGCGCATAGCGCTTGTTGAATTCGGGAAAGATGGCTCGCTGTCCCATTGCATCCTTTGGTATTATCGCGAAGAACTGGGCTGACTGAATTGAAATCAAGCTAGAGGGCGTAAGGCTGGTACGACAACCTCCGTTGTTCCAAAGACCGAATAATCAGAGCAGTACTCCTGAATACAACCACTTGTTCTGCTAACAACGCGCTTCGTGCCTCTTCGCTTCGAAATAATAAGATGTGGCCTCATCACGCGGGTTTCAGTGACTGTCAAGTCCCAAGTGTGTATCGCTGAGTAGTAGGAAACACGCAAAATGATCACGGTCACAGCCTAACGGCTTCCGGGACGCAGGGACCCATAGAATTACTCCAGGTCCGACCGAAGTTGTGGATACCGACATGTCGACACTTGGCTTGCAGAGGGAGGTTGGGTCTAGAGTCAACGTTGTGGCCGGTTGGGGAGCAAGTCGGTTGTTTGCACTAGACAAACAACACGACCAGAGTCTACCAAAAACTCAATCATGGCACTGTACATCATCAAAATGGAGCGCACAGGCCAGTCCAACAACGCGATGCGTACGCCCGCTCAGACCGCTCATCCCCCACCCTATCAGGCGCGCACTCGCACATTCGGGGCTTGGCCTCGACGACCGACTTGAACCACGGGGAAGCTCCCAGGGGATGGTCGGCCAGGGTAAAGCACGCAAAGCAGCTGGCATGATCCTCAAGATGGTGCAAGAAGGACGCATAGCAGGGCATGCCATCTTGTTCGCTGGACCGCCCTCGACGGGCAAGACAGCCATTGCACTCGGTGGGATCAGTCATTGTCTTAATCACGTCGATGTTCTGACTCTATTTCAGGCATGGCACAGATGTCCCGTTTACGATGATAGCGGGCAGCGAAGTCTTTTCACTCTCCATGTCTAAAACCGAAGCTCTCACGCAAGCCGTTCGGAGAAGTATCGGCATACGCATCAAGGAGGAAACGGAAATCATAGAGGGTGAAATTGTCGAAATTCAATTTGACCGAAGCCTGACGGGGGTGCGTTTCCTTTCATAGGTTGGAAACCAATCGACTCACAGGTCTTTATGTAGGCGACAAAGACGGGTGAATTGACGATCAAGACGACGGACATGGAGACGATGTATGATCTTGGAACGAAAATGATCGACGCACTCAAAAGAAAAGGTTCTCGTTGGGCGATGTTGTCGTCATCGACAAAACATCAGGCGAGGTCTCCAAACTCGGCCGTTCTTTTACCCGTTCAAGAGATTATGATGCCATGGGTGCAGATGTACGTCGATAACCTAATCCTCGGCGTGGCGCATCACACAAGCTTTTTCTCGCAGACAAAATTCGTGCAGCGCCCAGAAGGTGAAATACAAAAGCGTAAAGAAGTCGTTCATACGGTTTCACTCCATGAAATCGATGTCATCAATAGCAGAACACAAGGATTCCTCGCACTTTTTGCTGGTGACACAGGTGAAATCAAACCTGAACTCAGAGATCAAATAAACACCAAGGTCGCCGAATGGCGGGAAGAAGGCAAAGCAGAAATCATTCCTGGCGTCGGTCCTTCCATTGCGCGTCATGGTCGACTTACTAAGGCTGAAACGTATAGGTGTTGTTCATCGACGAAGTCCACATGCTCGATATCAAATGTTTCTCTTTCCTGAATCGGGCATTGGAGAGCGAACTCTCGCCGCTGGTCATTATGGCATCCAATCGCGGGATGTCCAGGATACGGGGGACCGACGTGCGCAGTCCGCACGGTCTCCCAGTAGATATCCTTGATCGCGTCCTGATCGTCAGCACGAAACCCTACACGGAAGACGACATCCAGCAGATCATCCAGATCCGGTAACGTCCCTTCCTTTGAGCACCATTGGGGACATGGCTGACGAGACGAACGACAGATGCGAAGAAGATGTGACGCTGACGCCGGACGCGCTCAACTTGATCTCGTGTGCCCAGGTTATCGCGCGGAAGCGCAAGGTGGACAAGGTCGATGTCGAAGATCTGCGTCGGGCGTACATGTATTTCATGGATGAGAAGCGGAGCGTGCAGTGGCTTAAGGAGCAGCAGGGGTCGTTTGTGTTTGAGGAGATGTGCGCATCGTCCGGCGCAAATGGGGACCCGTCGATGGAAGAGGCGATGGATAGTACGTAAGTGGTCGATTATGCATACTCATCTGTGGCACGAGATAATACTTGTGCCAAATCACGCACAGTGTCGTCGTGACCACCGCCCGATCTGATCATGACATCCCTTAAAACAGTTTGAAAGTGTTTCCTGGTTCCAAGGAAATCCTGGTGGGAACCACTGATTACAGCTGCTCTCAGACTCTTCTAGAGTTGATCACTTGCGGCCTGAGACCCGGACGTCTTCACAAACAGACTGCAGATATACAGCGCTTTGGTCATCGGCGAACACGAGAATCGAGTCACTGTTCAACGTTGTAACAATATTACAGTAATCAAGATGCCGCATTTCCAATGCAGAGCACGCTGTTGCAACGCAATAACAGCCTGAGTGCCAGCATTTATCCCGCTACCAAGGACAGGATTAATGCCGCCTTGTGTAAGGCATACGCCTTTCCACATTCCAACATTGCCACTCTTGACATCACAGCATGCCTGTTATCGATGACGCAACTGCTCTTCTCGACACTTTCTCCCACAAGATATCATGATGCTCATCCACGTTCTCCGTGCGAGCACCTCTTAGCGTTCCCGCTACTCCACCCTGAGAGTGATGTTCTAGATTCTCGAACCCACGTCACTTGTCACATCCTTATTTGGTCAGCGGTATACTGGACCGAGTCGGTGACCATGGCGGGCTGCCCGAAGGGGCAAATTCACCAATTCATTTTCCACGAATGCTGTTTTCGTTCTCTGAATTTGTTGTTTGCGTTCTTTGACTCTGCAATAACAATAATGATTACTCATAATGTGGTAGCAATGGGGTACACTAGGAGAATGTGGTCAGTGACAATTACGGTCCGATTCACGAGGTGAGAAAAGACGCTATTTGACGAGCTGCTTCCTCAATATTTGTGGCCGGTTTCGTGTTAGTCAAGCGGTGTTGACCCGGTTGCAAGACAAACTTGGTTTATTTCAGGACGATCACTAGATTCACTACGCAGTACAGAGCAATTTTCATTTCACTCATTCTGACTCTGTGTTCGCTATTTCCTTAACCTCATACCAATGGACCATAGAAAAAGAAGGATCGTGAAGCGACGACACAGGGAGTAAGCCACAGCAACGTGCGAGACCCCTTCAATTGCCAAGAGAGGAGGCAAAGAGGGTGATTACAAAGCTGAGTAAGTTCCCTCTTTTAGTGCGACATTGGCTGCAGGCCTCAGGGGATCTGAATGGTCCAGGAATAGGTACTTGATTGCACCGAGTTGGTGGAGATCTTCTGATAGAACGCAGCATTTTCGAGCCTGATCTTATTGACACAAGGTGCGTCGTTCCATTTACACAAACCACTTGCGATAGAGCGCGTTATTTCCATCGAATCATAACACAACTTGAAGGGTGGCTTTACTACGCGGCGGCGTACGCCATCACGATATTTGGCAAAATAATGTTGTATTAATACGCTTTGGGATGCTTACATAATTAGCTTTAGAGCGGTGACGTCACCGCATCACTACTATGCGCGCCAATCCTCGTAAGAGAAACACGGACAAATAAGTATCGTGATTTAGTGAATGTTCTTTCTCGCCGGGACCATCGAACATCACACTAGTACTGTGAATACCTCCCACAATACAACACATCCATATATCGGAAAAGTGTGCTGTGGCCTGCACGTGGCCGTCGAGGAGCAAATGTATAAAGCCTGTTCTCTTAAGGACGTCCTCAAAGCCGCTCATCGCCGCACGACAGCACCTGCACCTACCAGCTCGCATTGCTTTTTCTCGAGTGCCAGACCATCGATATCTCTCCAACATTCATATTCCTTTCTTACCTTGACGTCGTTGATAGCCGCTCCAGCGCCATGCTTTCACTCCTTGACAAGCCCTACACCCTTTTTCTCGACATGCTACCATCTGGCGTGGCAGGCTGGCTTGGGGGGGATGATGCCATATCTGCTATGGCTGTGCTCCACGTGTATGGAAACTCTCGCTGGCTGGGTTGGTACAATACCCCTGGCTCCTTCCAGCTTGCCAAACGGCTTAGCCTGCTTGCGAACTCTGCGACCTTCCGTAGAAGCTCCATCCACCCCTTCGTTCCAAATGGCTTGTCCAGCTGCGTGCACACGGACCCCATGACGCTATTCGAGTTGGGTGCTTGCAAGAGACCCACGTTCCACGCTGCCCGATCGGAGACTATTATCAGGGAGACAGGATACTTGGGTGCACTCTTCATGAAAATGTGTACCGATCTGGAAGGAAGGATGGTCCCAGGGAGGTGGACACAGCCTGTCGGGATTACCATCGCTGATCTCGGACATGACCCCTCCTCCGAGTTACAGCCCGTACACAACCACATTTTCACCCGCCTCCTCGCTATCATCCCCACTACTGTCAGCATCGGCACATCTGTGCTCTGTGCTGCTTATCGGGACTGGTATGCATCGTCATCTATTCTCGTCGGCATCTTCGCAAGTGGTGTTTCGTGCCTCGTCCTCGGCTCGACAGACCTTGTATTCACTCGTCCCGAGTCCGCTAACGGGCCGGCTACCGGTGGCGGGATCCTAACTTCAGACAAAGGCGTCGTTCTCCTGAAGGGAACGGAGAACGCCGTGCAGTCTATAATACACGGCAGGATTTCCCTCCGTTTCTCGAACGAGGGCCACTTCAATCTCGTCCAGTCGTGTTCCGTCCTCTTCTTTATCCAATGCATGGCCCAGCTCTTCCTCGTCTCACAAGCATCCCCGTTTGGTCACGCCATGTTTTTTACCTCCCTAGGTGTTTCCGCCCTTCACAATGCTTGGTTCTCTTCGTCGGACAAAGGGAAGGTTCAACAGCAACTCTTATTCGAGAAAGTACTTGGGCGCCCGAC
>JBBPOC010001356.1:0-10311 GCA_038091235.1 Tylopilus rubrobrunneus | reverse complement strand
CCCTTCCTCGTTATATGTGACTGACAATGCTTTCGTTCTGATACAGGGCGGGCATACTCTTCCGTGTCGTCGCACGCGTTCGACATCATTCGTTGCCTCAGCACCCGGCATCGCCTCGGCCTCACTCACGGATGCGCAAACCACTACTGTGCTTGCCAATTGTCATCAGCATGGCATCACATTTGCAAGTGCTTACTCCGTCCTCGCGCAGGTAGCAATGACTCGAGTACTCTATCGTCGATACCTCCGTGGCGAGATCTCAGAGGAGGAATGGGCATACCGGAAGAGACAGTCACATAACAGCGGGATTCATCCATTCAATTTACGTCCGTATCTCGACAAGGCATGGTTCGGGAATGGCGGCGGAGGCGAATTTACGTTGTCCATCTCTTTTTACTTCCTTCACCAGCCATCCATGGCACTCGGTGGCACTTGTGCAGAAAAGCACCGACAAGTTATGTCTGACGGGGCGCCTCCATTCTCGGACCTACTCACGTTTGGCCGGTTCCTACATCGCGCTAGACTGGTCAGGAAGCAAGTGACGGCATTTACCAGCCATCCCTTGCTTACGGAGATTGCATATGCGTCTTATCAGATGTTCCTCTCCGCTCTGCAGTGCAAGCGTCCTGCTGAAACTGCCAACGGACATGAAACAGCTGGGGACTTAGGCACGGATGGGGACAAGGCCCCGTCGGTGTCAGATAGTATGCGCCCGGTCATGGCTCATGGAGGATCTAGCATGGGTAATGTGCGCCTTGGATTCCATTTCCAAATTCTATTCCGCTCATCGCTCGCTTATAGTTGGATTTGACATTCCCGACGCAATATCCCATACCACCCACCCACCCACTCTCACCTTACTCTTCCACTCCACACCCTAGAAAAGCTGGCTATATGCAGGGCGGCTTTGACCCGCCACTTGACTCTGAAGCCGACACAACGCCGAAAATCGTGATCAAGTATTGGATGGGGCACGTCCACGTACTTTCGGGGGGTCTTACGCTCAATGCAGCCACCTCTGGCGGACAGTTGTCTATGTACGTTCAGTTCGACAGCGCCGTGTTCGAGGACGCAGTCGTAGCTGAGTGGTTGGATGAAGTCAAGGGAGCAGTGTTGTGGTACCTTGGTCAGTCCGATATTGCCTTGCCTGCAAAGCAAGACCTGTGACACGGTGCAAATCGCGTACATGTACAAATAAACGCTCCGATTGTTCAATATAAGGATTTTCCCTATTTCTTCTGGGCTTCTGAGGTCGCAGTCAGGTCTACACCCAAGGCCGCTACTTAACCTGTATGACACCCCACTACAACGCCGCCATGACGAGTTAATGTCTTGTGCTCATCCCAAACCTCGTATCACCATCCCCGAAAAACCACCTCACTAGCGGCACCCGCCTCTGTCACCCCTCAACGCGACAACGACGATGCCGCAATGATTTAGACAACTCTGCATATCACTAATTGGGAGACGATTGCACAGCACAGCGAAGCTGCGCGTACTGTTGCCGGTCGCCGACCGGGGCACTTATCATTCTACAGGGTCTCAGCCAGTGACGTATTAATAATACAACCAGCAGAAGTACCGAGGTCAGCTACTATTTTTCATCGCGAATTGCGAGCAAGGTCCCAGGCGGCGACGCCGCCCCCTAGTTTAGAGTGGGTCGGTCGCGTGCAAGTAAGGAGAGTTCGATACGGCTGTAATCGCTATGTAGCGTTCCGGATGATGGAAGTACCATGGTAAGCTGCTCGTAGTCGATCCTTTCGCGGAGACTCCAGTGTTGGCATCAATCGGGGACGAACGTGGGGTCGGATAATATCAGATAGGTTCTTTGTAATCTACGCCGAAGCTCAGCAACAGTTTCTAGTTGATTATTTCTTTGACAAGACTCATCACAGGAGGACGGAGATTTAACAATTCAAACGGGTCACCTCGCCTTTAGCTCCGCATTGCCGAAGCTCATGTTGCACCAATCAAAAGAGCTACAAAAGTGGGACGTGAGCGCCTGAACGATCTGAAGCATATCGGGCAAGAAAAGTCTCAGAAGGGGTGCCCGAGAGTTTGAGCTGTGGCGGGCCTTTTAGGCATAGTAATACGAAGATCGTCGTGAAGAAACATCGTGCAAGAACACACAATCGATGCGGGTACTTGCTTGACTTCAAGTTCGCAGGCAGATTTTCACGTACGAAAGCCAAGGAGTCTGTTAGACTGATATAAGGAACATGGGTCAGAAGTAGTGAATTAAACAGGCGGAGTGTATTAACAAGAGTCCTTGGAGGACTTCAGGCGGTAATTCCAGGTAAATCATCATACACAAAAGTGAAAGCGCCAATCACGAAATAGTCAACTCGTAGACCCACCTCTCTGCCATTGACAGTCGAGTAAGGATGATCGATTGAAAGAATAAATACCTGTCACCCGAAGTAAAAATTGGTGAGTATTCAGCTGCCATTCGTTATGTAGCATGAAATAAAGGGTTAGAGCATCGTGCCATTTGCACTCAGAAGCTCTAGTTCGAATGACCAAAATTCATGCCATAGAGTAGAGGTAATTGTGTGCTCACCATTGCTTGTCGTACTCGTCATCAAAACCTCGACCCGGCAACGTCTGTGAGAAAGGAAGGTTAGATATGACCAATGAAGGTGAGAGTACGGATCCGATGTCATCAACAAGGTAACTATATATCGTGTCACCGGTGGTTTGCGGACGCTCACGAGAAAGAAAGGGTATTTTTCATCGCAAAGACGAATGTCTGAGACGACTGAGAAAGCTCAGACATTCGACGGGTAAAATAAGATGAAAGCGTGGTCGATGATGGTGCATAGCATGTTTGTCGTTATTTAGGAGGCACTCAGGGAAATGTCACCTGATCTGTCACCGACGCCTACGTTCAAGTTATACTAGTTTGCGTTAACTACATGCCTATGCGACTTATTGAGGTCCAGTAACTTTGGGCAGAGATGAACGCACCAGTTATCATGGGGCCTCGCGATGCTCTACATCGAACACCTGGCGGGTCCAACCATCATCGTCGTGATCTTCAAGTTCTAGTAAGTCTTTGGCGTCTTGTAACGGGTCCAACGAGCCAGGCTGAAGTTACTGTGCAGGCCAGACAACAACTTCTTGGGCAACATCGCCATCATCTTGTTGGATACACAAGATCCACAGTAACGTCACGGTCGAGGCAGTCTTGGTACTCCCCTTCTCGGTCGCCGGATCGCCCTTTGGAGTTGTAAAACGCGGATTCACTGGCACCTTATTCGATAGATAGCGGCGGTGTGCAAGATTCTGATTATTTTTTCTCAGAAATGACGCCGAGTGCTTAGATGATGCTTATCGGAACGCGAAGTAACCGATAGCACTTCGCCACCAGCGTATGCAGATAGGTGGTTGGGTTCGGCAACAGAACAATGCGAAGACGATTAAGTGCCCTCTGTTCCTGTTCGATTTGTCACACTTTCACGCGCAGTTAGGTGGAAAATAGTGACGGGCAACATCACTTTGAAATGGTTCGAGATGATATTCGAGATGGGTAAGTGAGGGTCCCACACAGAGCCTCGTTCGTATTACTATTTGATCAGTCTTCTTTTCTCTTCTATCACAGACGTATACACTTGAGCACAGCACTGGCAAGCGAAAGTTAAACTAGCACAATGTGTCAGGTTCACCAGAGGCCGCGGCGTACACACGACCGGCACATTGGATACTGAACCCGGAATGGGTGCTAAGGGGAAAAGGTGGGAACGACGGGGAATATACATGACGTGAGACCACACATACCCGCGGGCCAATGCACCGAGCTCGGACATTGTTAGCCACTCTCTGACACGTTTCAGTTGAACGCTGGACGTAGATGCCGCTCATTCAAGTTCACTGGCCGAGAACGTTACCTTTCCCAGAACTATTCTAAAGCGGGTCATTCAACTGACCACTCACTACTGCAAGCAGTTTTATATATCATGGTTTGTTGCGATGTTTACTTGTCAATCCATGATAGTGCATACCGAAATCATTGAGGCTGAGGCACGGAGCACAGGCCATTACAACACAACAATCGGGTTCTCTTAAACGATGGCAGATTGGTACGACTCGATTCCCAAGCTTTCCTTTCCGCCTCTTCGATGCCCGGCTGGACGTTGTTGGACACCCATCCGACTCAAGGGCGCACCTTCCAGCGCCCTTTGGACCCGCTCGAGAAAATGTTATATCTCTTACGTCGTCTCAACGGGGCTGGAGACAGTCTCTACCACTATGAGATCCAGCTCTCCAACGGTTCTCAAGATGCACATTTGTTTTCCGAAACCAATATCGTCAAGGCATGGCTGTCCACGAAGAGGCGTTACCCGCTTGTGGGGGCTACTCTGCGAGGTGCAAATGGTGCCCCTCAGGCTCTCCAGCAGAAGGCACCCGAAGAATTGAAGACAGACAACAGCGCAAGCTTCACCTTAGACCAGCATTTTGTCGTCCAGGAGCATGATCTCGCTGCGCTTCGTCCAGGCGAGATTACCTTTGGGAGCGTGGCTTCTGCAGAAGAGGCGCAGCGGCAGGCGGCCATGATTATTCAAGAACCCGATTTACTTTCAGACAATTTACTGGTGCACCTCCGTGTCCTTCGCGAGACCCACTCCGAGAGGACGGATGTCCTCCACTTCATCATATTCTTTGCGCATCACGTGACAGATGGAACATCGAGCAGGACTCTCGTCCGCTGCTTGTTGGATACCCTCGCAAGGGGCGAAGGAGCTGAGCCTGTCCAGATTCCTTTGGAGGAGAGGCTAGAAATGGCTATTCCTGTGATGGACCTCGACACAGTGCGTTTACGCTCGTTCAGTCCGGCCATTCGAAGGTGGCGGAAAGCAGCCGCGGCCGTAATATTTCAACTGAGAATGGCGAAGAGGCAGGTGGGGATTGTCTTTGATTGCGGATTGGATACTCTCATTCTGACAGAAATTATCTAGGGCGGGCACACTCTCCCACGTCGCCTGACGGGTTTTGCGCTGCATGCTGACGTACGATCCGACACTTTTTTCACCTCGCTCACGGATACGCAAACCGCTACTGTACTCGCCAATTGTCGTCAGCACGGCATCACATTTGGGAATGCATATTCCGCCCTCGCGCAGGTAGCAATGACACGAGTGCTCTATCGCCGGTACCTCCGTGGCGAGATTTCGGAGGAGGAATGGTCGTCCCGGAAGAGTCAGCCACATCTCAGTGGGGCCCACCCGCTCAACTTGCGTCCGTATCTTGACAAGGCGTGGTTCGAGAAGGGCGGAGGAGGCGAGCTTAGGTTTTGCTGCGGTTTTTTCTATCACCAGCAGCCATTCATGACACTGGGCGAAAGCGAGGAAAGGCACCAACAAATTCTCTCGGATGGGGCTCCTCCGTTTTCAGACCTACTCACTTTCGACAGGTTCCTGCATCGTGCTAGGTTGCTCAAGAAGCAGGCGAGAGCGCTTACCAACCATCCCTTGTTTTTGGACATCGTCCATGCATCTCATACGATGGTCCTCCACTATATGCAGCTCGCCCTTCTGCAATCGGCGCAACATACGAAGACTGCCAATGGACATGAAACCAATAAAGAGTCGGACAACGACGAGGCTGCGGGAGCGATGAGCGCGCGTTGGATTACTGCTCATACAGGGTCTTCCATGGGTAATGTGCGGCGTACACTCCTTTTCCAGAGTCTTTTCTCACTTGTGTCCTTACCTGTAGCTGGATTTGATATTCCCAACGGAATACCCCATAGCACCCACTCACCCACTCTCACCTTGCTCTTCGGTTCAGCACCCATGCAAAGCAGGCTATATTCCTCCCCCGCATGACTCCGAAGCTGGCACGACGCCCAAAATTGTGGTGTCGTACTGGAAAGTGCGTCTCCGCGTGCATCCGGGGGATCTTTATCTCGGTGCAGCCACCTCACGTGGACGGATGTCAATGTATGTCCATTATGATCAGACACTGGGAGTTCGATAACGATGTTCTGATCGTCCCCTTACCTGCTTCGTCTGCAGTAGATGTTTCATCCATCTCCCTTGATCGTCTACAGGTCCATCTTGGCCTTCCCGTTCATGAAGACCATCTCGCTCGCTGACCACTCCACCCCACCAAGGTCACTTACTTTCCGCCCCTAACCCTCCTACCACCATAGGCATGTCACATGTTCTCTGTCTTTGGGCTCTCTTTGACTCGGAATTTTCACAGTTGCGCGCTACTCTTTCAACCCTCTCTCCACGACTATCGCATCGGGACTCCTCCTACCAGTACTTGCCTCTCCTCTAGCCTTCGCATGCGCTCTACACGCCTCCGCCCACTAAGATGGTGCACATATGTTTAAGGTGGTTCGTCGCCTCCCACGCCCCGTTATCTTCCTTCCACACGCATATGAGCATGTTTTCCTGGAACGTTTCCTCACAGCATCATGGTCACTCTCGTTCAAGCACCTTGTTCTAAGCATGAAATTAGACTACATATCAGGTATTCACACATCATCTTGCCTTGTCGCAGCGTTCTCTTGTTCGATACAGACATAACATGCGTCTTGGACACTACACAAAATAAGCACAACTTAGAATTACACGGACTTCACTTTTATTTTTGTACCAGGTTCATGTCTACGCGTAATTCACGGAACATTTCTATCGGCGTTGGAACGAAAACAAAACCAAACAAGTATTGGGAAAATTTTCTCCGACTAGAACTTCACGAGCACTGTGACTGGCACGTTATGCTCGTTGGAACAGTTAACCTTTAACTTGATCGCTGCCAGCAGTGACACAAAGGTGGGTGCCATCGTATCCGTACACTTCAAGCCTCAAAAGGCATGTGTTGAGCAGTCTTCTAGACACCGACATGGTTACACCATATCCCATTTCCTGAACCCCTTTCTCGTCGAGTTCAACCAGTGTCTTTGATGTGCTGATGTTCTTTTCGTTGCAGATCACTGTTCTTTTTGTACGGGGATATTAGTCTGCCTTGTATTGTTCAATGTTCATCCCAGGTTTTGCTATTGTCGGGTCCGCTCTTGCATCATGTCGGTTCCAGTAATACGTTAGTACAAGACAGAAACGATCGGGGCGGTGTGATTTATTGGGGTTGCGGCGAGGTTGTTGACACTGCGGTGGGGTAAATGAACCAACGATCGATTCCGGTGTGGCAGCCATTGTGATTACCCGATCGGCCATCCCTGTCTTCAAAAATTCTGGATCTACGTAGGATTTGCGGCGTTGAGGTCGTGACTTCCACTACAACAGTGTCACTCTGGCAATTCGTCGACCGGTACAGATACTCTCTTGTGGTTTGGAAAGAGATATACACCTTCAGCTTATACTATGGATCCGTACTCGTTCAACGTCGATACAGCAAGCGAACTCCGTTTGCGTTGGCATATACGTGAAATCCTCTTGCCTTACGCACGACTCCACCTCACGCCTGACTATGTCGTGTACACCGAGAAGGTGGTCGAGGAGGCGAGTATCACTGCGTTCTGCAACCTTTGTCCACTGATTGAAATCATCTAGATCCTCCTGCAGACTCTCACGTATGTGCCCATGGCGGATGCTACATCGTTTCGCCTTCCTTCCGACCCCATCGAAGTTCTTATGCGCTCCTGGCATTCCATTGATCTCTCCCCTCCCGAAGAAAGATGGACTACACCATCAGAACACGTCAGATACCTCAAAGCCTTTGTTCCACCTCCTCCCAGTCCTCACGATCTCCCAACCGAGAAATATTGGCTTGAGGATGACCACTGTACGTTTTCTCTGCGCATATATGCGTATTTTGATCAATATCTTGTCCGCATGCACCAGGTGTGAAACTGTCGCGGATGTGCAGACCTATATCATCACCCGTCCTCTCGAGGCGCGCAAGGGACGAAACCCTAACGCTTGGCAGTTCAGGTTCTGGAGCAGCCACCCCGCACACAAGGTCTGCTCTAGGGGCGTTTCTTGATCTCAACTCGGTCCCCGTACAGTGTATTCAAGACCTGCCTGCACCTCCCGTTGACGATTTTTTGTGTGTTCCATCTTATCCACGGCTATTCGTAATTGAATCGTGACGTTTTGTAGGTGTCTTCGCCTCCAACTTGATTCTGCGACTGGTGCACGGATACGGCCATTCCTTCAATCAGTTTCAATTCGCCCATTGAATAATTGCTTCGATGGCATACCTCATCTGCCTGAATGTTTGCAGCACGTCTCGCCTCCGCGGCCCCCGCCTAGTCTAGACCCTCCTCCACTGTTTTCTCGAATCGTCCAGGACCGATCTGTCCAAAGACGCGCCAGAAACAACACAGAGAATGATGCCAGTAATCCAACACGCGTCTTGGGATTAGCCTCTATGCTCCGGGTAGCGTCACCGCAGCTGGTAACCGATCCCAAAGCCTTTCGCAAGCAGACAGAGCCCACGTCGCATCCCGCGCAGAACACTGCAGAGTGTCTCAAGACCGTCGTCCGCCGTCTCCCGCCGAACCTACCCGAAGACATCTTTTGGCAGAGCGTCCAAGCATGGGTGACGGACGAGGCAGTCACCTGGAAATCGTACCACCATGGGAAGCTGCATACAAAACGGTGCGTGTGTGCGTGCGATGCGCGCAGGCGGGTTGGCTGATTCTGATCTAGTTGAACATGGAGGGCGTCCCCTCGCGGTCGCATATCCCATTCAAGAGCCAGGCCCAGCTGGTGACGTTTAGTCGGGCACACGACGGGCATGTGTTTCGTGACAAGGTATGTGGGTTCGCGGTGCTCTTTGCGCTTATCGTATCGCTTTACTGGTTGTCGTGCACAGGCAACGAGTCACATCCCATCGTCGAGTATGCACCGTCCCAAAAGGTACCTGCGGAGAAAAAAAAAGGTAGTCGCGCGGAATAACACGATCAATAAAGGTAGACGTGCTCGCTTTCATTGCTTATCGGTCACGAGTGCGTCTGACCGCCCTACCTCAGGACCCAGACTACCTCTATCTGTTATTTCTCGAGGCACTCAAGGGTGGGGCCAAGACCGAGTCACGGTCAATGAGACGCTGCCTGAGAACGAGGCGGAGAGCGGGTGGAAACCGTTGGGTGATCGTGGATTGGCAGCGTGGCAATTTGATCTTGCGCGGGAGGCGTTTGAGCGCATTGATGCTCTTGCTGTTCTCAACGGGCGATCGGGGAGGCTACAGCAGCTAGCTGCCACCACGAGTGAGTCAATCTACACTGTCGTTCCTCGAAGCATGTTCATTTGGATTGCAGAAAGGGATGGCGCAAGTAGTTTACGACGTATTTCCAGTTGGGAGATACCAAAGGCGTGTGGACCCGCTTGTCAAGGCGAACCGAGCGCTCGAGGCGACGTTGTTTGCGCGGATGTACGCACCGAGGTGAGGCGTCGGTCGTACGTTATTAGTTTTGTTCCGTATATTGATTTTCTAGCTTGACACTGCAGGCGGTAGACGTGTGGCGAGGAGCTGCAGAGCAAGAATAAAGTCAAGGTGACTGCGAGTATCGCGCATCCGACAGAGAACACAGGAATGTTCGAAAGGGTGGGAAGAGGCGTTGTATCGCGAGGAAGAGCAGCACGCTGCACACGGGGCGGATGAGCTAGAGCCGTCGAGTTAAACGCAGCGTGCGTTACAACGGCGTGTTCATATCGACGGTGCCATATGGTAGATACTGCTAGGTGAGTTCATAGTTAATGTCCACTTCCTCCATTCCCGCTCAGGAGTTGGCTAACTTTTGTCTACCCCGATGGTCACTCTCGCATCAGGAAATCTTCGATGACTCATTGAATAACTATCGCTGCTTCTGTGGCAGCCCCGGAACACTCCACGGCCATTGCGTACCATGTCCTTCGCCAGATTTTTGCGGGGCTACACTCCACCCATTCGTCAACGAACAACTTCGCCTTCTGAACTGTATCGGTCTCCTGGTCGCTGTTCTGAGTGAAAGTTCGGGGATTCTACGCTGCTCCACGCCCTCATCCAAATGTCATTGTCATTGCTGGCGCAAGCGGATCTTACTCGTGCTGCCCAATCGTATCTAGAGTGAGGCTTCTCCGTCTATTACTCAGGAACCCAACTTGATCAGATATCTAACTTCGTCTCTTCCTAGGAGTCCGAGCTCGACACCGTTGTCGAACACAACTGTTCCAACCACTCCTGTTGGTTAGTGCAGCCGCCGTGTCTCGTAGCTGCCGTCCTCCGCAATAACTTCTCCGTTTACCGTTTTCTGGGAGTAGTATCGGTTACCAGATACTGTCGAGTCGGCTGGCACCTGATCAACACTCCGTTACTTAGGCCCTCTCCCTGCAGGGCCCTCTGTTTTGAGAAGACCGC
>JBBPOC010001355.1:0-10316 GCA_038091235.1 Tylopilus rubrobrunneus | reverse complement strand
ATTTTGGCGGGCAACCTATCATGGCCAGAGTCAATTTTGCAGCAACCTCCCGCCAAAGATCAGGTCCTGTTTGTCCTGTTTTGTGGACGCCTACGGAGGTGATCTTGCGGAGGGACTGCCAGTGGTGACCGAATCGCAGTCGCAGAGTATCGTGAGATGATTCCTTTGCAAGTCGCACCGTAGATACCGATGGTTTTTTTTCGTTTCAAAGAGCGCTGACTCTCAAGTGCAGTCTCTGATCATGCATCATCAACAAGATACAGGTAATGTCGGTCTGGGCATCGACGAGGTCGACAAATGCTGAAGCTTGAATAGGAATGGAGATTGCACTGCCCGACCTGCAGCGCGTGTTTGCGGGCCATGAGGCTACCACTTTTCTCTTACCCTCCCCGGAAGAGGAGATGCCTCAGCCCACTATCCTGCGCCAGCTCCAGGAATACACCAGTAGAATGGATGCGTCCTTTCTAGATGACTCGGAAGAGTTCATAAGCAGTCCTCGGAAGCTCTTTTCTCCTATGCCAAGGTCTCGCTCGCCCGAAAATGTCCATTCAATCACTTTGAACCGGAAACGGAAGCCTGCAGAAAGTGGTAATTACATTCTCGTTCGATCAAAGACGAGGTGAATGATCCGTCTGCTCCCAGTCGATGCACCTCAAAAGCAAAGTCGAACCTCCCGGGACGCGCTTCGGTCCGTGCGCCAGCTCGAATCGGAGCCTGCCACACGCGACGTGACACCTGTGGATGTCCCGCGGATGAGTTCCGTGCCGCTAAAGAAAAGAAAGGTGTTCGATGGCGTAGAGGTACCTACTTTCCGGGCGATCTCACGTCGGAAGGCGATGGGAACGAGTGGGCGCATCGTCCGTACTGCACGGGACCCGATCGTGCCTGCGGCCGCATCGCGTCGCGCACGGAGCGAGCGGGCACTGCAGGCCGCTATCTCTGCGTCGATGCGCTCGGACGAAGACGGGCTTGACTGGGAAAACGGCTGCGTGGACGGGACGTCGTCAGGCAAGTGCGATTCCCCTGCGATGCGCTCGACGTGCGTTGACCGCCCGCTGTTTTTCAGAGGCCGACGTGGACCGATCTCTTGCGCATGCGCTGGCCAGTTCGCCGCCCGCTTCTGTTGCGCCACAGGGTACGTCAGATGTGACCTGTCGTGCCATTCACCTTGCTTAACGAAGCGCGTAGATGAATCGAGTCCAGCAAGAGCCAAGGCGCGGAGCGAGAGCCCTGCGCCTTTGCAAACGGCCCGGCCTACGTTCAGACTGGGCGCCTTGCAGGACGTGTATGCCTCCCTTGCGAACGGCGCCTCTCAGATACCCTTGTCGGAACTCATGGAGGGGACACGGTTGGTCCACCAAATTGGCGCGGTGCTGACCGAGCAAATGAGCAAGAAAGTGGGGGATCCCCAATGATATTTGTTTTGGCTTGGCTACGATACATCACATCCGTAATCTTGGCATCCCTCTCGAGTAAACGTGATGATATGATCTGTAGGATAGACATGAGTTGCGTGGATCGCGGGACAGCGTACGTGCGTACCTCCCAAGACGCGCGTCGTAAAACCTGCCTCGCAATAGCAACTGGGCGACCCTGTTTAGAGCAGAACAACGTGATGAACATGTCGCTTACTAGTAATCTATTCAAAATCCACGTGTAAGCAAACGGGCAACAAGGCCAAGAGACGCAAGCTCGATGACACTCACATAGCCATTTCCGTTTGAAGACCTCAATCTCCTCCGTGCTGTTGGGCCCATTCATCACGGTGGGATGTTCCTCTTTCAGCGCTGGCACGATGACGCTGTCGAATCGGTCGAGGAAACGTCTTCGCCATTCGCGCAGTGTGCGCGCATAGTGAGGGCCGATGTTGGACACGGAATCCACGATGAGACGACCAGAAGAGCCTGCTTCCATAGTGCGCAGGAGCATCGTGAGCGTTGGAAGCGCGCCTCCTGGAAAGACTAAACGTGCGTCAACGAGACTCGTCCGTTTATCAGACGCACATAGCATACGCACTCTGAACGACATGCGCGACGTGTCTTGTCAGCCGGACAAACATCGCCAAAGGTCACCGACACGTACCCATTTCCGAATGAAATCAATCTCTCGCATATATCTTGCAATACCTGAGACGAGATGAAAAAAAACGCCAAGGCATGGGCCGGTCAGGAGCTCAGAACGTACGTGTTTCTGGGATGGTGATGACCTGGACGACGCCCACGCCCCCCTCCTTCTTCATCGCCCAGTCCACGATGCGCCAGTATTCTGTCAAGAATTCTAGACCGACGTTTTCTATCATCTCGACGCTGATGACTCTGTCGAAAGACGACTGCCAGGAACTAGGCATCGCGCGGTAATCCATGAGGTGGACCGTGATCCTGTCTTCGAGACCGGCTTTCTTGATCCGAGCTTGAGCCAAGCGCTGCTGCTGCAGTGAGAGGGTGAGCGTGTCTACCGTCGTGTCAGGAAAGCGTTGCGCGATGAGCATTGCCATCGAACCCCAGCCGGAGCCGATTTCGAGGACTTTTTGGCCAGCAGATAGTTTGGCTTTCGCGATGATGTGGTTGAGCTTTCGCATCTGACCGTCGTAGAGGTCGTCCTTGGCAGATAGACTATCGTGCAAGGTCAAGGAATGCGTCTGTTCGTTCGAAGCAGCGGATAGCGTTCCACCGCTCTTTACGAGTGGGCACTGATCTTGATTTTCGGCAACCAGGTCGGCGTCGAGCCCTTCAAAGATAGCGCACGAATACGTCATATCCTCGGAGAGAAAACCTTTTAAACGCGAGACTAAGTCAAGAACACGTCCAGCCTGATTTGCAGCAGTCATACCTGCAAACATCGCATTGGAGATGTCATAATGGGCCGAAATGTTGGCGCGCGCGTTGCTCAACGAGTTGAGGAACCGCCACGACGTCAACCTTTGCGGGATACGGAGCAGGGACGACGCGAACGAATCCATCCCGGACAGGTGTTCGCGGTTGAAAATGAATATCTGTGAAGCGAGAAAAAAAAAATCACGGTTGATACACGGACACTGCGATAGTCGAGCTACCTTGAAAAGGGACACGAGGTCGTCACATTCGACGTCGCCGTACATGTACGCTTCCGCGAAACCGAGGTCGGTCATGGCGAAGAGTCTCAGCCAGAACACGTCCCTAACGACGCGTAACTCTGCCTTGAGCGCGTCGTCGCGGCCACTTGGAGGATCCGGAGACTGATACACCTCGTTGGGAGTGACGATGCGCAGGGTGCCTCGGACGAGTCTCTGCATAAGCCTACGGGGGTATATTCGTGACTACGTGATGGATGGCGGTCAACGTGGTTACGCACGACAGGATCGCGGTTCTTGCGAGGTTTGTTAGTGGAGCCCAGCCATAGAGGAAGACCTGTTCAACAAGACGAGTCCAAGCGTCATCAGCCCAAGCAACGGGTGAGAAGGGATGGGACATGACAGTACAAAGGCGAGACGAAGATTTCCTTCAAGTTTAAATTTTCTGACGTAAACTTGATGCGAGGAAGACGATGCTGATGGTTCGCCATTGCTCGGTTGCGCCCAAGTGCTTGACGTGAACTTCCAAATGTGGTCTATCATTGACGTAGTTATGAACACAGCTATGCAGCATAATACAAATGGTAACAATGCAAGTATTAGATGCGATTAGAACAGAGATACAGAGTCGACTATCTGAACGCGCATGGCGCAACAAGTCCGAAACGTTGCTGGCGCCGGGCAACGAGGTCCCTCGATGGGCTGGACGAGGGCGCGTCATCGCTTGACGAATCATAATCGAAATTCAAGTGGCGTCGCGGTGCAGGAGAAGCGAGGTGACGAGGCGACACTTGTCCAAGATGCGGGTCGTCGTCCGAGCCTTCCAATTCATGTTTACCCGCAGAGCTCACGAGCATGATGGAATCGTCTGCAAAGATGTTTAGACGCATGGTTGCCATTGCAAAGATTAATCACTCACCACTGCCCGCAATCACTGTCTCTTCAAATGCAGTCAACAAAGCGGACGGACTCGCGTCAACGTCGAGCTTCATTCGCTTCCTCCGCGTCACCACCGTTTCATCATTAGACATATCATGTAGCTTGGACATCGACGAAGAGCGGCGGAGATCCGCAGAACCAGGAGCGACATTGGCGCTCTCTGCACTAGCCCTCCTTTGTATGGTGCGCTGCCGACGTTGGATGACTGCCAGCGACGGAACCAGAACAACATCCATGACGATCCGTTGCCGTTTCCGTTTCCGAGAATGTGTGCTAGTGGGGGAGACCTCGTTTTGCACCACGAGTTGTACTGGAGCATTTCTTGCCGGCGAGGAGAGAACAGCTTCCACTGCCATCTCTTCCTCCAGGTCGTTGTCAGTAGCGGAGGGGAACTCTATAGACGATCGAATAAACGAGGTTCGTCCTTTTTTAGTGATGTTATCGCCAAGTAACTCGTCATTAATTTGACGTTTACCGAGCACAGACAAAGGTTTGCTCTTGGTAGGTGTAGAGTATAGCCCGTTGGCAGCAAGCAGGGGCAAAACATTCTCTTTGTCGCTGAACGCACGTCCTTTACCAGGGGAAACGCTCGAACGAACCCGAGACGGAGAACGTGGCGTTGTCGGGGTAGTCGGATAAACAGGGAGGTTTCCGGCGGGTGGTTTGAGCAAAAGAGATTGGAAGGATTTCGGAGTGCTCATCGGCTTGTGCGGACGAGGTGGAGTAGGAACACGAGATGTTCGTGAACCAGTAATAGGCGTAGAAGGTTCCGTAACTTTGGGAGTGGCGGGCGGGGAGATGCTTCCAGCTGGACTGGCCAAGGGATCCACAAACGACGCAGGTCCGAGACGCCCAGTAAATGGCGAGGACACGCTCTCATCCTCTCGTATGGTTTGTATGCTACATACCGAACCAGATCTTGGTGATGAGGCTGGTGTTCGAGAAAGATCCTCCGAACTATCTTCTGTGGAAGGCGCGCATACTGTAACATCTTCGAGCTCCTCAAGATCGCTAGAGGGTTCGCTATCGACCTCCGAGAGGCTCTCCTGAGCGGGTGCAAGACAAATCCGAAGGTCCTCTGGCCAACCACCTACTGGTTCTTCGACGTCTCCAAAAGTCGTAGTCCAGAAGTCGGCGAACGCCTCCCTGGTGGTCCGAGGTTTGTCATCACGGCCAACAAAGACGGATTGGAGGAACGGTGAGAGGGTTTCGAGGATCCCCAGAGTACAGGGGAGTCCTTGAATACCCAACAGGGCCGTTTGATAAAGAGGTAGGACATCCAGCGCGTATTCATCTCGCGTGAAAACGAGGTGTTCGTCCGACAACCAAGCAACGACGCCGTCTTGAATAGCCTCCAGTAAATTCAAACACAAGTCAACAGGACACGTGTCAATCGCACGCGTGAGAGATGTGATGAGCCAGATGGATGGCTTCAGGTTGCGTGGTGCTGGGGGATATGTCGACAGTAGCGTGTCATTTACAAATTCGAAAACATTCCCAGGAAGCTCTCGCATGTCTTCCCCTTCGCAATGCGACAAAAGGAGATCGGCGACGCGAGTGGCAGAAGCAAAGGCTGGGCATGGGGTTCGTGCTACCCTGCTGGCAACATGGTCCAAGACAATTATCGCGTCCGTTCCGTTATCGTTGGCCTTGTTCATTGCGTGTTTGAGGAATCTATCCCATGCGCCGAACTCGTCATTGCTGAGCTCCCAGGCACTACGGCGGCTGTCGATCGTCAATAAATGACGCGGGCGGTATAGGCAGAGAACTCACTCAAATGGTACCCCAAGAAGGACGGTCGCACCTTCCCATGACGCCTCAGAATCTGCGATCCACGTCTCCACGAAGCAGCCCCAGACTAGACCCTGCGCCCCAGGTTCATATGGCGTGGTAGCATAAGACTGCGATCTTTTCACCCAAAACTTCTCCAACTGCTCGATATCACAGAGGGCCAGGGCCTCGGCGCACAACTTGGCCCATTCTTTTCTTGCAGTCTTAGGTGTATGACTATCCCAAACAAGATCAGGTTCATCCTCGACGAGGCATTCTAGCAGCTTTGCACCACCCGCGTGAAGCAGGTTGCTCGGAAAGACAGTCCGCATGCATTCCCAAAGCTCTCTAACGGCGCCGAGTTTCAACGTGGAATTGCACCTCCTTGGAGTGGATTTGGAGGTCCCTGAGCGCGAACCGGTCTTTGGACGAGCAGTCAAGGAGAGGAATTCTAGCTGTGGATCACGGAGAATCTCTGCGAGAACGCACGCTGACTTGGAGGCAAAATCAATGACACCGTCATGATCATCCACATCTGAAGGCCCAAAGGTCAATAAATGTGTGAGGATATGGACAGACACTAACCAAGAAGCGCAGTAACATTGGATTTCATGAGACCATTCCAGGTTGCGAGCGTTTCGGACTAGAGCGTATACGTGAGCGATAGATTGCACAAAGCAATGAGACTTACCGGTAAAACATGGTCGCCAACTACCGTCAAGCCCAGGGTAGCCATCCAAATCTCAACCAACTCGTTGAACACCCAATCCCTTGCCAATTGATCACGAGTCAGAGGTCGAATATCGGTCAACTGCGGGCATTCGTCAAATATCGGTTTCACAGCAGTAGAGAGCGTCTTGTAGTCGGCAGTTAGTAACCCAGGATTCGAGGAAAACAGCGAATACGGCAGTAACTTGTTCATAGACCAGGATTTGCCATTGTTCTCGTAGTTGACGAGCGTATTTACTATGTCGATCGCGTCAAGAGTGGTTTGGCCGCCTTTGTTCATCATGACCTTGACGACCTGTAGAGCTTTCCGCAATCGATCCTCATCATCCAAGTCGTCTCCCAAGAGCGCCGCCACAGTCGAGACACCTGTCCCCATGTCAACCACGGACCTGACGAGCTTCCAAGAGTTCTCGAGGGCAACCTGAACGTCCTGCTCGCCAGTGGAATCCCCCTGTCCGTCGCCTCCTTCAGGATAGAGCTCCGGCGGCGGTCGAAGGTATGCCCAAGCAATGCACCTCCACAGAAGAGAGGCAAGGGCACGAACAGAACTCTTCTTGTTGCGCATGGCAAGGGTAAGCTGTGCGGTGACGATACGGTTAAGTCGAGCATCTGTACAAACCGACGGACCGAGGAGCACAATCAAAGATGCGAGGACGCTTAGTGCCCACACGGGGCCTTGTGCGACGTGCTGAGGATCAAAGGTATTGAGAGTCGTTCGGAGAGTGCGGATGATGGCCGGCTCCACTGGGGGTTTGGAAGGACTGCGCGATTCGCGCGAAGAGGAAGTCGATGTAGTCAAGAAGGTGGAAACAATATTTGATATGCGAGAGTGAAGATATCCGGATGGGAGACTAACGCAGCCCAGCACAAATCCGCCAAGTGCGTGACATGCCTGCGCACGCAAACCGAGTGTTGGTGCTAGCAGATTCGCCAGTATGGAGGGCAATAGTTCAGTAAAAGCGGGGATGAACGTGACCGGCTGATAGAGAGATAAGTCGTGGATAGCCTACCACAACAGGTCAGCCAAAGCGATTCGTTCCGCGGAACAGACATGTACCTTGAGCCCATCACAGGCCGACCCTCTTTTACCCTCCTTCCCAAGCTCGCCTTCCATGCCACGCCGCAGAGCGAATGCAATCCTGTCACGAGCAGGGAGCAAAACGGTCTCGGGAAGACGTTGAACCTGTAATAACCAAATTGAGAGCGCGCATGTCTTCCGGGCGTTTGGAGTAGGTATTTCGTCGGCCATAGGAATCGCTAATACGTGGGAGAGCATGTCGCGCAGCTGAACCTCTACACATGTGTTAGCGGATCACAAACCGTGAATCATTACCGGCCCATACCATCAAATAGTTGTTGGAGGGGCCCCAACGTGAATATCGCGCTGAGGAGTCGCATGACTGCATGTGTTGTCGTGCAAAGGTCTCTGGCAAACTTGATTTGCGAAGCCGACATGCCCTGCTTCTTTTTCTTGGGGCTCTGTTTTGGTGAAGGTAACAGGGTGCACGCCTCATCGTCCTCGCCCTCCTTTTCGCAGTCCAAAGGAATATCATCTGCCGGTGAGAGCTCAGATTTGGGCTCGACAAGTGCCCTGCCGAGATCACGACAGACCGCCTGGGTGAACAAATCTGTGTGCTTGCGCAGAGGTTGGAAAAGGGGCCAAGACGCGTCGGCATCCGTTGTGCTTGCAACTGCGGCCCGTAACCGAGCATGCAGCACAGAGTAAGCTTCAATGAGGTCGCGAAGGGTCGCGTCGGACGAGATGACTTGTTCGACTGGCCGGGAGAGATAGGTGAGATCTACGAGAGGGTCTTCGGGCTCCGGAGTGATCTCTCTCAAGTTCTCTTCCAGTGGTAGGAGGTAGGGGTAGTCGCGTTTCTTCAGGATGGACTTGGGCGGCTGGTCGGCGCACGGTCGAGGCGGAGGAAGAAGCGACGGTGCATGAGTATAAGAAAGAACGAAATACTGATTTTGTTGGGCCCAGGCGACACGAGACCCAGGAAAGCGGATTTCCTTGTCGCGGTGGTGGGACGTCGCGGGTGGAGTGGGGAGGGACATGAGTGAACACGGCGGCGACGACGAAAGGAGGGGGCAAGGATGTTGTGGTCGTCGTCGTCGTCGTGGTTCAAGAATAAGTGCACAAGCGACGAGACCACGAATAAATACAAAAATAATTCATTGCACTAAACACGCTCGTTTACGCGTCGCGCTCAATGTTTGCTGCAATTTACATGTCCAAACCACGTGATCGCGGTAATCTCGGGCCGTAGCGGACCACTTCCTTCTTGCACACCTTCAAGTCGTGGAGACGGTTTGTTTACCTTTTCGTACACTACTTATGAACTCTCGGTTTCGGAACGCTCAACGGTCTGCCTCGCCTGGTCGTAACACCATCCCGGGTTTCCAAGGTTCCAAGGTACAACACAACGACCTCCAGAAATGGCCTGACTCAACAAACGGACAAGCACCTCATGCCACACGCTGGTTTCGTCAAACTCATGCGTCTGTCATGTCTCCACTCCCCCACAGCAACAACCGTAATCCTCCGGTGAGCCGTCATATCCATATGGTTGCTATTGACGATAACTTGTTGGTACTATATTAGGTTGTGCATGGACGTTCATCTGTCCCAGTCTAAGGCTGTCTAAGGCCGTTGCGAATGGCTGCCAAGGTAGACAGCGGTATAATCGATTGATCCGATCAGTAATTTTATACTGACAACCCGCGGATGATATGCGAACTTCCTCTGACGTGTCACCCGTCAGACTCTAGCGGAACGGTCAACATCCTAAAAGCACAAACACGTTGGTATGGGTTTCTTATCTTATCTTCTACCCAGAGCGCCCTGGGACGCCATCAGCGTGGGATGAGCTTGCTTGTCATACGCCGTGCAGCGGTTTTGAGTGTGCTGGCGACTTGGGTAACAGGCCGCACTGGCAGCAAACTTGAACACCTGCTGATCGAATGTGATTTATTTGCATAGCTCAGGTACCAAGCCAAGAGCCAAAAAGTGGCTGTACGTGGCTGTATGCTCATTATTGCATGGAAACCCGGGCCAAAGGTGTCCTACATACCAGCTCACTGGCGGTACCATCTCAACACACTCTGCTAAAATGCCCTTTGCAGGTGGTATCTACACTGCCGCATGTGTTGTCAGACAGATGTATTCCGGCGTTCTCAGCAAGTCCGCTTGATTTTAGCGTCATTTGTCAGACTCTGGTGGGTATAAAGATGCAGCTCTGCTACCCCCGTTGGTCATTCTGCACCTCTCTCTCCTCATGATGATCTGGCCCGCACGTTTCGTAACCTTGTTTGCACTCATGGCCTCCCTGCCGCTGGCCACGGCTAATGACCAGGACGTGTGGGACCCAGTGATCACGTCGCCCAAGACTGGCACTGTGTGGCACATAGGTAAAGAAGCATATGTCACCTGGTAGGCCGGCACATATTGGTGCTCTATACTCGCTGATATCGTGCCCCTGATAGGGATAAGGAAAACGGCAGGCCTGCTCAGATTACCCACACCAATGGCGAGGTGCGGCTTGTGCACCATCAGAGGTTGAGTAGGTGTTCGACCTAGATCCATCCATCATTAGTGCTAAGCCAGCCACCAGCCAATGTACTGGTTAAGGACTTTGACATTAGGGATGGATCAGTCAAGTTTCGAGTCCCTAACGTTAAACCTGGGACTTATCAGATCGATCGTGAGTTATTGTGCATAAACGATACCATGGAACCTGACTTGCCCTGTCAAAGTGCTTGGTGATTCTGGCAACTGGAGCCCTGAGTTCACAATTGCCCACTGACACCCGTAATGTATTCAAGGGGG
>JBBPOC010001354.1:0-10322 GCA_038091235.1 Tylopilus rubrobrunneus | reverse complement strand
CTAGGAACTACATACTAGTCGAACAGAAACAATGAAATTTTACAGAACCTTCAGTTACGGCGTCACGTTCAGTGGTCGACAAGCCACGCCTGGTATCGAGCATATGCAGTTACCCAAACTCCGAAGAAGAGGTCTTGTCTGACCATTGCCCAGTCAATTGAAAGGGTAGGCTCCCAAGCGTGTATCGCCACGATTTCTTCATCGCCTGTGTTCTAATATGAGTAATGCCGGAGAACGATCCAGAACCTGACATACTGTAGACACGGCTTCCTGAGATCTTACCCACCAACTCGACCCCACTCGACTTGGAGTCCGTGTTGTTCTCCTCCGACTCAGACATCACTGAGTCCAAATCTGACGCCATCGACTTGGAGTCCGACTCGAAGTACGTCTCGTCTGAGCGCATCTCATAATCGAGGTCTGGACTCACAGTGGCTTCGCGATCAGCAGCCACGAGACAAACTGCTTCGAGGTATTCCAGCGCAACGTCTTTGATGTGCATGACCACCATATTTATGGTCTCATCAAGCGCGTCCATATCTGGTTCAGGATAAATGATCTGATACCAAAGATCAGCGGGTTCTAATTCTTGAATCATAGAAACTCACCCCTCTGGCGTGAACTTGCATAGCTGTGGTCCAGTGACGGATATTGATCGGCTCATCACCGGTCCTAACCCACACCTCCATTTCAACGGTGACCACATTGACCCAGGTATGTCCGCGACGGCGGATGGGACCCAGCTTCGAGTTTCTCTTGTGAGACATGAACATGTCCAAGGACATTATTTGATGATGGCCATTCATTGACAGTGGATGTATGGATCATATAACTCCATACTTGGAAGGTTTTCAGATTTAGGAAATGAAAAATGATATGCCAAGGTTGCCAATGGAAAATCCAGTGAGATGCATGATCCTGGGACCATCATTTTACAACAACCTTTTGGTGATGTTAAGCCTACTCCTATTATTTTAATAGGATGTTGGTATTCTCCTGAAGCAGCTCACCACCTGCTATCAACCAACAGACTAACAAAGGAAGGTTACAAGATTACCATCGATAAACAGACCAAGATTTGGGACAAGCAAGGATGCTTAGTGATCCAGGCGTCTGCCTCATTACCAAGCAATATTCTTCATTGGTTTTGGTCCTCTCTGATCACTCTGGAAACGTCAAATATCAACTCCTTGCAGGAACAGGATTCATACAAGCTATGGCATCAACAGCTTGGACACTGTTCCACCAATGCCTTACAACATGCTCAGACACATACTTCTGACCTCCCTTGAATTTTTACTCCTTCCTCTTGCCTCCCTTGTAAAGGCTACACTCTTAGGAAGATGCATGAGTGCCCTTTTCCTACTTCCATTTGGCAATCTTCTCGTGTTCTTGGCCTTGTTTACTCTGACCTGGTTGAGATTCCACACAATCAGAATTCCGGGTCCATGCCTGGTACATCCTTACTTTCATTGACAATTGCTTTGCCTTTGCTCTCCTTGCTTTCATTTGCATCAAAGCTGAGGTCTACACTCACTTCAGAGGTCGTGTTGAGTGAATGGGGCAATAGTCTGGACAGTCTCTTGCCTCTCTCTGTTCAGATCGAGGAGGAGAATATATGTCTAATGACTTTCAGGTATTCCTCACATCTTAAGGTATTCAACATCAAAAGACTGTACCTCACACACCACAACAAAATGGTCATGCAGAATGATTCAATCGAACCATCTTGGAGAAAGCAGAAGCATTTCGACAGCACTCATGTCTCTCAGAATCCTTCTGGCAAGACACTATTGAAACAGCACTACACATATATAATCGCCAACTGATGCATTGTCATGATTGGAAAACTCCCATTGAGATCTTTTCTGGGAAGAAACCTGATGTTTCATACTTCAAGGTTTTTGGAAGCAAAGCATATATCTTTATACCAAAAGATCAAAGAGCAAACAAGTTAGCCCCTAAAGCCAAGGAAATGACCTTCATAGGTTATAAGAGAGGAACAAAGGGATGGAAATTCTGGTCACAAAGACATCATAGAGTTTTCATATCATCCATAGCCACCTTCAATGGATTTAGTTTTCTGCATTGTTCCAAAGAACAACTTGACAGACAGCCTCCTATTTCTCTTCCAGATACATATACCTGAAGAAGATAAAGAAGACAAACAACAAGATGCACCTGATGATAAAGAAAGAAGAAGAGAACATTTGAATGTAGAAATACAACTCAACATACCACAAGGAAATCCATCATATATTCCACCTGGTGACGATGGTTTGCAACAACCACCACCACCTGATGATTCTTCTCCTCCACAACCTTTTAACAGAGCAAGATCAAATTCTTTTCTTCCATCTTTCCAATCATTACAACAATATCTGGAAAATAGAAACTTTCTGGTTCGAAAATCACGAAGAAATCCTAAACCAAGGATTTTACCAAAGAACACTTATGGTGATAAAGCACCAGTGGAGATAGAAAAGGATCTACAAAATCAGGAACAGAGAGCTTTGGAAACACCAAATGCTCCTACAAATGAAATAGAAGATCTAGGACAAATGTACTCATCATCCTGGATTTGCCATCATATGTCTGCTGCTGCCATTGCTGTTGGCACACTAGTATAGTACAAAGACATACTCAAACTCCCACCAAGTGAACAAAAGGAATAGAGAGTATTGATGGACGAAGAAATCAAATCTCTTAAAGAGAGAAACATTTGGGAACTCATGGATTTACCTCCAGGTCACACACCCATCAAAGGGAGATGGGTTTATGCTACAAAAAGCGATGGAAGAAAGAAATCCTGCTTTGTTGCAAAAGGATTTACACAAGTCTTTGGAATAGACTTTGAAGAAACCTTCTTTCTAGTTGCTAGGTCTGAAACTGTTCGACTCCTTCTAGCATTAGCCACTTTGGAAGATTGGGAAATCGAAGCATTGGATGTCAAGACAGCATTCCTCTTTGGGGAACTTGATGAAGAAATATACATGGAACAACTAGAAGGCTTCAAAGTTAAGGGGATGGAGAATAAGGTCTGCTAATTGAAGAAAGCCATATATGGATTAAAACAAGCAGTGCTACAATGGAATAAAGTGCTTCATCAATCCCTCCTTGAACAAGAATTTCAAAGATCACATCTTGATTCTGGTGTATACATCAAGTTTATAGGGAAGGAATTGATTCTCTTTATTGTCTATGTTAATGATGCTCTTTTTATGGGAAGCAACAAAAAACTCATACTCTTGCATAAAAAGACATTCATGAAACAATGGGAATCAAGAGATCTTGGTCCTGCCACAGAATATCTTGGCATGCGAATCACCCAGGATCGCAAGAAATGCATCCTGAGACTTGATCAGTGCAAATATGCTGAGAAAGTTATCAATCACTTCAACCTTCAAGATTGCCATTTTACATAAACACCACTTCCTTCTGGTTACAATCCCAAACCAAATGACAAAAAAGAAGATCCTAAGCATCGCCAACACTACCAATCAGTCATTGGATCACTGCTATACATCATGCTTGGTACATGCCCAGATATTGCTTTTGTTGTAATAAAGATGTCCCAATTCTCCGCTAACCCTAGCAAGGAGCATCTCAATTGAGCTCTTTATATTGTATGCTATCTTTGTGGCACAAAGAATCTTTGTATCCAATACAATGGGATAGCATCAGATACAGATCTGATTGCTTACTCTGATACAGACTAGGCTGGTGATATTGAAACTCGCAAATCCACAACTGGTTACACTATCTTCCTGGCAAACGGTCTTGTTTCATGGTTATCAAGATGCCAGAAAAGGATCACTCTCTTGTCTACAGAAGCAGAATTTGTTGGGATGACAGAGACTTCGAAACAAATCACTTGGATCCACAATCTCGTTCAAGAATTCAGATATAACATGTCTTGCCCTGTACCCCTCAATGGTGATAACCAAGGCACTATCTTCCCAGTGGCCTCACCCTGCTCAGGAAGGAAAAACAAAACATATAGATATTCTGAATCTCTATGTTTGTGAAGCAGCTGCTCTGAACATTGTCAAAATCTTCTATGTTCCAACAAATGATCAGCTTGCAGACATCTTTACCAAAAATGTCACATGGCAAAGGTTTGAAGAAAATTGCAGAAAGATCAACCTTATCCCATTCACAAAATGAATAGCAAGGAGGAGTATTGAAATAGTAGTATTCTATTTCAGAATTCTATTACTAAGCTACCATTTCTGGAAGAAAGGTCTAGACCCTCTTATCTTTCTTATCTCATTATGCTATCCCTTTTACTCATCATATGAGTCAGCTATCTCTTATCATACTATGACATCATAGATAAGGTCCATATAATTATTGGACAATAACAATAGTCCTATCACATGATCTTCGATTATGTTCTAGAACATTTCCTTTTACCTACAGTAATCACAATAGATACAAACTGTAGAGGTATATAAACTGGGACTTATTTCCAGAGACAATAAGTTGCTTTCACACCTTGATTGCTACTTCCATTGTTCACTCCTCTCAGTCCCTCACCCTAGTGTAAGTCTCCTACACTAGTCTCATCCTTTCATTGCACCTGCACCTAGTGAAGTCATAGCACTTCATTAGGATACACCATCGTCCTTCCCAATGCTTCACTTAGCTGTAGAGGGTCGATGCGCTTTTTCACCACAGCTTTTATTTTTCATTTGATATCTACCTATTCTGGACAATTCCTAGCTACTATAAAGCCTATGTCACATGTATAATGCAAATCTATCTCCCATTTGGCCTCTATCTGTCTGAGGTTCATTTCCTAAGGTTGTTCACCATTGCTATCATTGTTCCATCCATCTTGCTTTATTCTAGACCTCATTGCAGTCCAGAACCTTGCATTTGCTATCCATTTTGTGTAATGGTGTAGTGATGGTGATCCTTTGTGGGGATGCAAGAAAGGGATGCAAGTGCAGACATGATGGAAGTGTCCAAGGGTTCATATGATATGAAAGGAGTGGGCAATGCTACTCTGGACACTCTAAAGCAGATCCAAAGTGATGGGGAGCAGAAAGTGGTCTGGACTGAAGCGGATTTGGAGTGAATGGGGGACAGATTGACACAGATGGCAAGTGGAGAGACAACAGGGTTGAGATGTAGGTCGGTGAGAGAAGGACGAGAGAAAGGTGAAGGTGAAACAGAGGTTCCAGACCTACGAAGTCCAGACTAGAAAGAGACAACATACAGGTCATCTGTGAGTGACTGAGAGCAAACCTGCACATGGGCAGGTGACCTTTGCACAGAAGGAAAGATGTCTATTCATCCAGAGATGAGGTTTTTAAGTCTGGAGACTACATAGCCACAACCATTGGAAATGTGAAGAAAAACTTCCAGGACGACTCTTGTCCCTGCAAAGTGTATGGGAATGGTGTCTAACAAAATCTAAGTAATAGAAAATAAACCTGGGTCCACATGGAGAAATACGAAGTTCATCTAGCAATGGTCTAGACTGGCAACAGTACTGCAAATGGTTATACGATGACAGGGACAACCAAACGAAGTAAAAAGAAGGGAAAGCCATGATATCCGGAAAGTTGATATGAAGTGTTAGAAGTTGGTCCAGTGGACCCAGACCAAGATGGATAACATGGACCAGACATGGATATAATGGACTGACCTGGATCACACCACAGATTAGTAGACACAGACCTAGAGATGACTCTTGATGATAATGAACCCAGATCTGAAAAGCTGCAAAAAGGTGGTATACAACCATAAAGAGCATCAAGCTCCTATAACAGATTGAATGGATTACACCAGACCTACTCCAGATCCATTGGTGTTCTACTACTAGTACATTGGTCTTTGCTACCCCTTTCCACTACACACATCCTTCCAAGAACCTCTGGGACAAGTCTTACACTCACACCCACCTTCCCTTATCCTTTGGTTACACCCACTAGGACCTTCACTCACACACTTTCTATCTTTCTTACAACATGTTCACTCAATAGTAGGCACAAACAACTACTCGAGACTTAGGAGGACTAAGCCTTGGACGAGACTAAGCCTAAGCAACAGTGAATTGCGTAGATCTAGAATGAGGAACACTAATACAGTGGAGGTCTACTTATATGTAAGGCAGACATGCACAAACCAAGTCTAAGTATGGGAAGAATACCAAGAAAGGAAGTGATGACTGAGACAATGCATAAGCGTAGAAGAAGGAAGAACATAATGAAACAATGGCATCATCAATGTGTAAGTGATAAGCATAAGGGCTGGTCAAGTAAACAGTGACATTATGGTCTAGTCCAATGATGTCAGAGATAAGTGTCATATGATCTGAAGAGCCAATGAGAATTGGCAATAAGTAATATACAACTCAGAACCTATCACAGGTTAAGGAATGAAGTCTGAATGACAAATGAAGATAGAAAAAAAAACAATTGCCCATGGTTATCCATATTGTAACAGAGTTCAGGATCATGGGCCCTGTCCAGGTCTATGACACTGTGGGTGAAGTCTGCAACCTGTTTAAAAGGGCACAGTTGGAGCCAAAGGGAGAGGCTTTCTCCTATCATTCAAGTTGGGCCTTCGACCTCATAAGTCTTCTCCATCATTGAAGGAAACACAAGACATTGGAGGCAACCAACCTCATGAAGGTGACAATAAATGCGTGGAGACCACCCACTTGGGTTGCAAAGAAGAACAAGAAGAGGAAGGACACTCATCATGAGGCAAAATGTGCCCAACAGGTGGAATGTCCACCCCCTGTCATCGCCCAAGTGCTGCAGAAGCACATACAAGCAGAGCAGCCCCACTGCGGCAGACTACAACTGTGACCACTGGCACCAAGCTGGGTGAGATTGTCCCTCATACCACACAAGTGGGCGAGGCATCTGCCTCTTCTCATATCTACTTCCTGGCAGTGTCTGCTCCTATGGCAATGCTGCCCCAATTCAATCCACAAGGAAAGATTACTCTCAACTTCAAGACCCTCACTCTCCCCCAAGGAGCACCCCCCCTCAATGCTTTAGTCAATGAATGGGTGGCATTGATCAAACACTGCCAAAGGCCCAAGGCATGCAAGGAGTATGAGGGACTCCAAAAGATGTTCCCCAGAGCAGTTGGGCTCCCCTCCGACCCTGAGGATGACAATGATAATGTCAAACTCAACACTCCATTACACAAAGTCATAAAAGGATTCCTCCTCATGGAGCACCTGGCCCCGACTGCAAGGGGCAGGAATGATGACTGACTGACTTGGCTTCAGAGGCTTCTCAGCCTTCTGATAGTACCAGGAAGGTATCAATCCCTGTTGGAATGGGCAGAGGTCACACCAGTGCAAGGCCATTCCATCGCATGCCAGTGGATAGGCTACTTCTCCAACCAGGCCACCTCTGCTGATATTGCAGCATACCTTGCTGCTAATGGCATCTCATACCAAGATACCAATGATGCGGTCACATGGGCACAATGGGCAGCACAGGAATGGATCAACTGTGTCAAGAGATCCGGTGCCAGTGGGTTCAATCACCCTGGGGCCAATGCTCAGCTCAAGCCCCTCCACTCAGAATTGTCACAAGAGGTCAGCAATAACTCCCTCATATGCTTCAAGGAGTGGTATGAGAAGGAGGCCAGCTCTCAGGGCATCATCATGATGGTGAGGAAGATCCCCCCACTGCTAAAAGACCCTATAGCACCGAGGGAGGTGAGCCTCTGACTGGCACTCAGTTCAGTGAAGCCACAGTCATTTACAAGCTCACCTTCACTCCTATTACATATATCAAATGAATTCAACATCGTTCTGGACAATGGGAATGACTTTGAAGGCCTGTCTGACATGTGAGTGGTGGTGAGTATTTGCATCTTTCTTTCATGGGTTCAACCCCACATTTTATGATCATATGCACAAGTCCACACAGGGGCATAACCCTCCTTTGTTTCTTGTTTTATGTACTCATTTCATTCTGGACTTCTCTTGCCATATTTCATTTTACCATATATCTTATGAATGCTTTTGTATATACAATGGACTTTAATTATCTTTCTTGATTGTGACTTAAGTTCAAGCCATTCCCATCTCTAAATGGGGAGGGTGTTAGGGGCTGATGGCCCCACCGACATATGATGCAACTAATGTCAGCAGGCATTAGTGGGTATCAATGGTCATCAACAGATGCATGTGACAGTAATTACATGCACCATATGTATATAGTATATAAATGGGAAGACTTGGAAGAGCTCCCCATACTTACTTGTTTTACCTTACTCACTTGGCAAATCCAATAACAGTTCACTTTACCTGTGTGAATTCAAGACAATCTTACCTACCTTTTACAGTATGACTTAAAGAAAAGAACTTGCAACTCTGCTACCCATCAAAAAAGCTCAGACTTAAATGAGAAGGACTGAAATTATCCAAGTCCTATCTCTAGTTACATATCATCTCAAACTTTTCCCAACTTGGAAAATATACAATATCTTCCATACTATAGAAGCTCAATGCTCTCTATAATTGTAAAGCCAGTTTTTGCAAGTTTCCAGATCATCATCAAGTGTCATCCAACAGTCCCTATTGTCTTCCATGTCCATCCATGTCCAATCCAAGGTATTCTTTTCCTTTCCATATCCATTCCAATGGAATGGTTATCTAAAATTTTTGAAAGTCATTCTGGACTGTTATTGCAGTTCAGACCTATTCATTTGTCATTCATCTGTCCCCATTTGTACTAGTATTGTTACAGGATTGATTTGACATCACTAGACTTCATTTCCATACACTTTGTAGGGACATGAGTGCCCTGGAAGCTTTTTTTTACTATTTTCAATAGTTATGACTGCACAGTCTCAGAACTTAAAAGAATTCATTTTAAAACCAATATTACATCTTCTTGCAGTCTGAAGGTCTCCTGCCCATGTGCAGGATCATCTCCAAGTTGTTCTCAAATTGGTTATCAGCTTGTATGCTGTCCAACCTTTTCCTTCCATTTCCATGTTTCCTGTGCTTCCACTGACATTCCAAACCCTTCATTCCATGTTTCCCATGGTCAGGACTACCTTCTGGATTCTCTTGCTTGCATTTGAAATAGATTGAGACTTCCTCTTCTCACTCACACATCCTATACAGAGCCCCTGGGATGAGTATATCTTGCATCCCATATTCTTTCTGTGTTTTACAATGCCTCCCTCTTATCTTTCCACAAAGAATCCTTAGAACATGGTCCCAACTTCCCAAATCCCCCTCCAGACCCTATGAAGGGAGAAGAAGAATATGAAATTGCTGAAATCCTTGCCCACCATGGAATTCAAAAATGTCAGCAATATCTTATTGCCTGGAAAGGATACATATTTCTATATGGAAAACACTTGGGAAACCAATCCAATCTCCACCATTCCCCCAAGACCTATTAAAGGAGTACTGGGAGCAGAACTTCACATCCACCTAAACCTTCATCTACACCATCATGCAAATTACCCTCTCCACCCCAAAATGATCTTTGTCCTTTGTCTTATTTTTCTCTTCAAACTCTCTGCTCCTCACTCTTCATAAGTTATTGCATGTATCCTATGCCAGTGGGAATGCCACTTCAAACTCATCCTAGCTTTCCCCTCCTCCATGCACACTCCTACCTGGCAATACTCTGAACTTGAAGGAACCAAAGATACTTGGGTGAACCCAGACACATGGAATAACACAAGAAATGCTGAACAGCAAAACCCATTGGAGGAATGGCTCCTGGCTTCCTAACAGTTCCCACACCCCCTGATGGAAATAACTAACCCCCAATATAAAGACTCCCATCTCCTTGTCCCCACACTTCTTACCCCACATACATCTTCCCATATGTTCTCTCTCTACACCAACATTAATCACTAGTCTATCCTTATCCCTCACTTTACAACACTCCCCCAACATACCTGCCTTGCCCTCCATGCCTCCATTCTAGAAGCTTGCTTCCTCACCTATGTATAATGTCAAATACTCCCCCTCCTCACTACTGATATCACCAACCTTACCATTGCATACCACCACATCCTCTCCCTGGGACACCTCTCCAACTACTGCCCCAAACCTGCTAATGCCATCACAAACATCCATACCACTCTCCTCTGCAAGGCCCACTACATCATCCTCAAACAACTGCATCACAATGGGTTTGACAAAATTGTCAATTCCATTCCCTTTGCCCTTACCTGCCTTATCCTCATCCCCATTCTCTCTACCACTGAGAGGAATGCCTACTTTCAGGATAACCCAGTAGAACTCACCCTATTACTCCACAAACCCATCCATCATAATTTTCTTTGATGGCAACCTGGGGTTCAAGTTGGTACCA
>JBBPOC010001353.1:0-10326 GCA_038091235.1 Tylopilus rubrobrunneus | reverse complement strand
ATAACGCCGTCGGCATCCTGTTTGGCATGATCATCTCCGAATACAGGCAGTTTGGCCACTTTGAGCAGATCGAGAACGAGCTGGTGAAAAAGCTGGATTCGCTCTTCATGTCGCAGTCCAGGGGCGACGACATCTCGCACGCCTTCTTCATTGCACACATGCGGCAGCTGCTTGACTCGATGCAGGCGGACGGGCCGCTGCGGGAGCGCGTGGCGACCTTTTTGGGCTGCATTGACACGCTCCTCAAACTGTTGCTCAGTCTGAGAAGCCTACCCGGGGGTGGAGAATTTGCGGACGATCGGGTCATTGTCACGGTACGCCCATCCCAGAGCATTGGCGAGCATGACCTAACACCTTTGATAGCTGAGATTGACGAACTTTATTCGAGAAATCGGCCGAGAAGAGATGTACGTCAAATATATGCACCAACTCGTCAATGTAGGCAGACTTGTCGTTGGTGTTGATGTCTTTTTGACGCATACCCCCCCATCAGACCCATTTCCAATCTCAAAACTACGTCGAAGCGGCCCTGATGCTCAAGTTACACTCTGACCTTCATGAATGGGATCTGTATTCATTCGTTCGTCCTATGGAAGATCTTGGATTACCCCAGCAGTCCCACTTCCATCGCAAAGAAACACTTTGCCTCTTGATCCTCGATTATCTCGGTCTGTCTCCTCGTTGTAGAGATGTTTTGAATGTTGACAGTCAAATCACAGGCAAAGGGAAAGCATACGAGAGCGCCATCGGTATATGCAAAGAACTGGCGAAACAGCACGCCGAAGTGACATTCCACATTCCGTTCTTATACCCGGACTATTTCTGCGTGCGATTCTTTGGCGAATTCCCAGACGCAATTCGTGGCAAACAATTCATCGTGCGTTTGCTTACACTGTTCTTACCTGCGCCTCACCCACCCGTATCCAGTACCGAGGCTATAAATGGGAAAAGTATGGCGCATTCCGTGAGTGGGTGCTCAACAAGTACCCAGGATCCCAGTTGTCAAAGTCATCTGGAGAACCACCTGTGGACGCTCGGTTCGGCACCGATCAATATATTCAAGTGACTGCTGTGTCTCCCGAGCCGAATCGTTCATTACCGATTTTCACTTGCCCCGACGTACCTCCGGCGATACGGAGCTACTGTGAGCGCAGGCAAGTCGTCGTACTCGTATTAGCGGCCCCATTTCTGAGTTCTCGATACAGCTCGGTCAACGTATTCAGCGGTAACCGGCCAATTACCGAAACCGATCGTGGCGGCAACGAAGAAGCGTGGCTCGAAAAGACAAGCTACACCACCGAGCAAGCTTCCCCCACTGTCTTGTGTAGATCCGATATCACGGAATGGGAAGTCGTGGATATCTCGCCGGTAATGTAGAAGCTAGTGTCGACTACTACGTCCTGGGATACGCATCTACGTACTGTGGCAACGTTCACGCTACTCAAGTTATGCCACAGTAGGTTCCCACCTTCGAGGCATCGCCTTGCTGAGCAAGGGCGATGCATCAGACTCGACTATCCGGAGGGGTTACTCGAGACCCATGCTGGATATCTTCATGAGACAGTTGGAACGGCAAAGGACCTCGCTGCTGGCAGCATACTCGCTAATGGTATGTTTGAAGTACAGTGAGTCAACATGCACCCTGTCGAAGGGGTCGGCTAACACATAAACCGCCAGAAGATATTTTTACACGGATACAATAGGCATGTTTGAGATGATGACGGCTGATGGCACAGTCGCCGTTTCCAATAGTGACAAAAACATCAACTCGAGGACATAACAACCAATGGCTGGTGATCCGGCCCCGGGAATAATGGAGGTATGTTTGATGGTGTACCTTGGATCCGGAGGTGTCGTGACTTGCCTTGGCCAGATGTGGTCTCTCCCGAAGCTGATGCTTGTATTCTCAAGCGCAGCAATCAGCCCACTTGAGTCCGTATTGAACAACAGCTTTGATCCACCTGCACTTTCTCCCCCTCAAGACCCACCACGTAAACCGCAGGATCTCGACATTGAACAGATTCTCCTTGCGCCGCTGGGGGAGTCGTCTCCGACTCCTCACCTCTTTGTATGCCCGTCCCCTTTATCCATGATGCACTCGTGTAATTAATCCCTTGCAGGCATTCATGCGTTGTGGGCACTTGGCGGTGTATGATGTCCATTCAGTCCCCTCATCCACGCCACCATCCACTGGGCGCTCCGCCTTTGTGAAAATTATTTTCAGCAAGATCTGGAGTCGGACTTTTGAGCTGTCTAGACAAGAAGAATCGGAAAAAACAGTGCTCACGGAGCAAAATCGGATATCCCGCACGTTTGTACCATTCGTCACTAGTCCCCCGACATCAACGGAGGTTATACGCTCACCAGTGTCTTCTTTACGGGCGATAGGCCAAGCTGGATAATACGTACGGACAAGGGTGGCCTCAAGCTGTCCCCGAGGGGCCATGCAGTCGTACTCGCCTTTATGGCATGCTCCTTGTGGGAGTCGAAGGCGGAGTTCCTGGTATACTCTGACGAGGTAAGAGGAATGATGTCGTGCTCGATTTGCGCTTCGCCGAGGCGTTAAGGCTAAACCGTTCCGTTTTCGCAGGGCCCCAGTCTTCTCGAATTTCGACCGTATTCCAACGTCGTGTTTGAGCCATCAGCGTCGCTGATCGTTGCTGCGTCCACATTGCAGGCGAGGTTCGCCTCGTATGATGAGGACAACAACATCCTATGGGAACCGGACGGTGAGTGTATCATTTTTGCTGATCCGTGTGGATGTTAAGGACGTAGGCGCAGGCGTTTCATTCCTGCAGTGTGATTGTTCGACGTTGGAGCTTATTTCGCCTGACAGCTGTACCATGGATAGGTGTGTCCTCGTCTGTGTATGTGAAAGAGAATCTTCTGACCTGGTAATAGGTATGAATTCGCCCCTAATGAATATGTCAATGCTCTAGAGTGCGTGTCGCTGGAGACATTGAATACGGAATCAGGGGGTCGGGGAACTTCATTGCTGTCGGAACAAGCATTGACCGGCGAGGATCTGGCTGTCAAAGGCGCGGTAAGTGATGCGATTTTTGGAACGATCTCCATTGCTTAGCTTTGCACGCTCTTCAAGACATACATCTTTGAGGTCGTCGAGGTGGTGCCTGACCCATCGTCCAGCATCCGGCGATGGTACAAATTAAAGCTAGACGACGCCAAGGGGTCGGTGACCACGGTCTGTGGAATCAATGGCTACCTGGTGTCATTCACAGCGCAAAGGGTAGGAAGTGGGGAGTGGAGTGCGTGGCGACATGAGCTAACGTGAATCCTTTAAGTTAGATATTTGTGAGGGTATTCGACCTCAACGAGCCTTGTGGGTGTCGCGTTTTTGAAGGTCAGCGTCTACGTCACTAGCCTGCGAGTACTCAACAACCTGTTGTTGACTGTCCGTCAGTCAGTGGATTCATGGCGTGCGAGGTACGTTCTTCCTCAATACCCATCCACACTCTAAATCCCACTGACGCATCCGCTTTCCACTCCCCGGATTGCCTATTTCCTGGGAAATCTCTCCAACGGCGCGCGCGCCCAGCAAGACATCATATTTACCCACCTACTGATCCGCTACCCCGTGCACTCGTGCATGGCGAACGGAAAATAAGGCGTCCCCTCCCCGCTCGTATCCTACGTGTTGACGAGCAACCCGAGACGTCAATGAGAACTGATCGAGGCTTGGTTCGTGTCGAAGTTGCGGCACATTCGAGCTGACTGTTTCTTTAGAATGATATACTGGCTGATCTGGGCGCACTATTGTAGGCCACCGTTTCAAGATTCCCATTGAAGCGATGGTAAGGAGTCGTCGACTGGTCTCAGGCATCGATCGTGCGCGGCTCCCGTTATGCTATGGAAAATGGAAAAGTAACACGATGTCCCTTTCAGTATCTATCACTGTCGGAACGCCGCTTCCAACGGCAGTTAGTGTTGTGTCCTTGCTCGTTGCCCCAACCCTTCACAGAATTCGCACACCCTCGTCGTCAACTTTCTGTCGCTCATCAGCAGGTACCAGAATCAGATCGTCAACTCGGGTCTCGCATCATCCACCGTGTTCATCGCGGGTATGGTATGGCTTGGTTCGTTCCCCCAACTAGTGCATGTGATCAAATGCTCATAACGGGTCGCCAGGTCTATCCACTGTTCGATGACATACGCACCTTCTCGAGCAACTGATCGAACCAGGCGCACGACCACGCGATGCTCACGGCTGAGGCCGTTGTGCACATGAGGCTCTCTGCGAACGTGGTCAGTTCCTACAGCGGCGCCACGGCACTTGCGTTTCGCTTTCATTTTCGTGCACTGGAAGGGGCTGTTATGATGCTGCATTGCACGTGATTGATTGTGCACCGGCGTGACTTGTGGAACTACCGTGACGCAGCCACACTTCCCACAAGTTCCCAGGCTGTCAAATTCTATTACTATACTGTGACCTCGGTACTAGTCTAGTACCCCGACTCAATATATAGCGCTCAGCTCTCACACTTGGCAGCAAGTTTGTGCGCCCATACCCCCCTCGGTGGTTCGAGTACCACTGTCGAAGATATCATCCGTGGATACTTTCATGGAAAAACATCATGAGCGAATCCGCACCATCCCGCGTTCAAGTTCCTACGTAGGCTCGGACACACAGCGTAAGGCGGCAGCCTTATCTCCCGTCGATTCTTTTCGACGTGTAGTTCCGAGTCCCCCACCATCCCTTCCTGCGTCTTCTCCACCATCATCGACCAGTTCTTCGGATACCGAACTTGAGGACTTGGATTTGGGTGCGATCGAGGTAATCCTTACAAGTTTCTTCGTGACTGCCTACCACTCATACACTGGTAGCGCCCCAAGGGAGTCTCTCCCATTGAGCAAGTTGCCATTCGGCAAGCTCAAATTTGGTGTGCTGCATTGAAGGACAAGAAACTTGCCCTAGAGAACCTGCTGAAAGCTCAGCAGTCACTTGAGAACATTCAAGAATCAATCGCAGAGCACCTTTCCGCGGAAACCATTGAGGGTGCTCACACTCGACTCTTATCTGGAATACGCCCTCCTACCACACGAGAAGCTCACTATCTTTTGACAGTCGGTCGTATGACCGTCCGTCCGCCACTCTCGTCTCGTTTGAGAGCCTCTGCTGCAAGTGGCAGGCCTGCTGGCAGTCCGAAGCACCCCGACCCAAAGTCGCGGGCCACGTAGCATGTTCTCACGGTCTAGGAGGCTGATGCGGCTGGCAACTCATGTGGGTTATCTTGTCTCGATTAATATCCTCACTCTTAAGTACTAATTGAAGTCTCATTAATGTGTTGCTGATAGGATTTGGAAATTGTATGCGCAGATGTATGTGCTTCTTGGGTGACATATGAACATATGCCTGTTGTACTCTGTACTCTCTAACTCACACTTGTTTGATTCGGAAGTCCAGTCCTATGAGTTCATATTTCACATCAACGCTATTGGTAACATCTCAAAGGAGTTGAGATCTGGCCAGTATCACTAAAGCTCGACTGATCCCTCAAAGCTCCGCCAGTTGTGCACTGCTGTGATACTCGCATATCCTACAAGTGCCAGTAGCTTGAGATGCGCCCACAGGACTGTCGAAGAACTTTGGGTGGGCAGGCATGTCGCCCGACATGCGTTCTACTCGCAAAAGCTTCATCTCTTGTATTTCCCGAATGAGGCCAGACAATGAGTCTTTCAACAATTTTGTTGACGTCTCCAGCTTGACGTCCGCGGAGGAATCATCAGGACCGCAGGGGCCACAGTCACCAAAGCGCGGTCGTTTTCGAGGGGGTTGCTGCCCCACATTTGCTAAAGCGTATGATACAGTAAGTTTTATGAGATCTGAGTAACAGTTACTCACTGGCACTCGAAGCTCGTCGGAGTGGTGGTTGGTTGCTGTTACCTGAGTCGGAACTGGTGGAGGTGAGGCTGGGTATGTCTAATACTGTTACCCCTGGACCGACAGAATAGCCATCCCGAAGTTGCCACCTGTCCGGCATCGCAGGATCGCTTCAGTTGCCCTTGACTCGTCGGTCCTTTTGAGCACTGGCACGTCTGACTCCGACGGTCTGCGGAGTCCATGGAGGTTTCCCATACGCCAAGCGCTGACTGCGCCAAATTCTCGCCTAAACAGGGAAGAAGGGTGAACCGAGCGGGTGCAAAAATCGATTCAGTGGTGGGAAAGTTAGGATGAGCTAAGGCTAGTGTGGCGGGTTTTCCCCATCCTACGACGTTCAAGTTTCGCATCCCTCTGACGATCGCTTCCTCGCTTATAACTTTCTCACCTCACACCAGTGAGTGGCCTGGCCTCAGACAGGGAGCCCAATGACTCGGACGATGAATTTCGGCCGTGTCGCTCCTTGGAACGTATAAAAGGTTCGTTGGATAACGGGTAGGCTTCCCCACAACCTCATCCCAGCCTCGTCTTGAATTCAGATGGCTACCAGTGTCTCTGACAACGAACAGCCTGAGCCTACCGCCGGTAGGAAGCGTGGATGCTCCAGCGCTTTACAACTCGGCCCCCGAAAAAAACCGTGAGTTGTCCTCAAATTAAATCCGAGCAACCGTAAATCACTCACTTTGCCTGCAAGGATTACCCAAGATCCTTTGGTCCACCACGGGCGCCACTTTGGCCGTGCCGTACATGCATTTTGCAATGTGCAGACGCTCATTACGAATGGGCTTCAGGCTATGTCCGACGACACTTCTGAGGAATCCTTGTCGGCAGGGTATGTGTTTCATGACTCTGTTTTGGACGACATCTAACTCACGCGTCACAGCGAAAGAAAGGAGCGCGCTGTTTTCCGCGAGCTTCTCCGTATCGTGCCTGGGTTAGAACGGCGACTTATGGAGTCTGCGGAAGAGGATATCATTGCGATTGCTGACTTGGTACGTGTTCGCTCTACCGCTTTAACTGTACCAAGTTGATGCACGTCGATTTTCAGATTCAGAAAGGCGCGAACGGTGGCAGGGCGGACGACACCAAAGGGATGAAAGGTTCAATCATTGATTGGATCACTCCCAAAGGCCAGTCGCTGAGCCCTCACATCCCCCGCAACGTAAAGTCCGGCAGAGGCTTTTACCATGACCGTACTGGAGCCCTGCTCTGCCCAGTGGGCCTAGATTGGAACAATATCGAGTGAGCATCTCATACCTCACGCGATCACTTTTCTGACAGGAACGCGACAGGACGCGAACCAAGCTGGCGAGTGGGGAGCTGCAAGTGGCTGGAGATCAGTGGCCCGTCTTCCTATATGCAAACTACATGTACGACGAAGAAGACCCCTGGAACGGTCTACTTCGAAGTGGCCTCCTCGTGTCGGTAGGTGCGATTGCCTGCAGCATCTGTATGTTATCACTGATCACAACTGAAGGCTTTCAAGCACGTCTTCACTTCTCCGAGTTCCGTGGATCAAGAACCCAAAGCAACGCGCTCCGGGAATGCGCGGATTCATGGCATGCGCTCCGTGACAAAAGCTTCACTTGCTTATGTCGCGACACAGGTAAACAGGGACTGATAGTGTGCCCGCTAAGCTGATGTGCAATAGGCTCGTTTTGCGCTAACATCGGCACAAGTCTTTTCCCGTACGGATCTCATCACGGATTCAGAACGTTTCTACAGCAGTATTTTGGAGCTGCTGGATGATGCTGAAGAGAAGGAAGAAGTAGATCACCTGATGACGTGGTGGAACCGGTAAGTGCTCTTACTCAATAATTAACTTCATCACTTCACGAGAAAATAGCCAGATCTTCCCGCTTTATACCGAGGTTGAGCGCCTCCCATCAAAGAACAGCGCACTTGCCCAGATCAGGCAGAAGCGTGCGGAGCGACTCGAAAGGGCTGGCGCTGTTACTCGTGATGACTAATGTGTATTACATATGCAAGTTACCATATATATATTACGGTATCAACAATGGTAGACAGTATTAATATATGATATGATGACTCATCAACATCCCAGAGTGAATAAATGTTTTGATTGGGAGTAGACAGTTTACTATTCAATGGAGTTCATTGTTGATTTTTTCTCTAATGCTGATGACATGTATATGGCTATTTAATAGGGTTTTTCATAACATAGCATCTTGTTGACATATGTCAACAATCAAATCATAATATAAGGTTATCAGCTGGCAAGATTGTGTTCATGAATGAAATTATGAATCATCAGTTTGTGGCAAGGATAGGTGTTTTCACTATGGTTGATAGTGTAGTTTTGACCATTAAGTTGATTTCAGAAGATTCTGACATGAATTTTTAGTATGATAGTATGGATCAAATTCAACAGCAAGCTAGAATTTCTCATATTTGACAAAATTTTTGATCAGATCATTTGTATTAGTCTTACAAAGATGGATATGATTTTTTGATATGTTTATATGGATCATATTTATCATTGAACCAGGGTCTCTCACATTTGACAGTCCTACAGATTAGATCATCTGTATTAGCCTTATTAAGATGATCAACAAACACATAATGATCTAACTGCACAGTTTTATCATTGGCAAAAAATAGATCAGTACTCCAAGTTTAACACCATTGATCAAGCTTATCACAAGGATAGGTGTTTTCACCATTCACTATAGTATAGTCTTGACCATACATTTATTTCAGGAGATTCTGATATGATTTTTTAGTATGTTAATATGTATCATATTTTTCACTAGGCTAGAATTTCTCACATTTGACAATTATATAAACTAGACCATTCACATCAGCCTGACAAAAATGATCAAAGAATGAACAAAGGTACAACTGCACAAACTCTATCATTGGAAAACAACAAGTCAATACTCCAAGTACAATACTATTGACCAAGTTGGTCACAAGGAAAGATATCCCAATAGTTGTCTATAGTATGGTCTTGACCATCAAATTGAGTCAGAAAATTCTGATATGATATTCAAGTATGACCTTATGGATCATATTTGACAATGATATTATCTAGATCAGCTGTATTAGTCTTACCAAAATGATCAAAAGCTGAACAAAGATACAGCTGTACCACTCTATAATAGGAAATCAAATAGATCAATACTTCAAGTTTGATATTACTGGCCAGGTCTGTCATCAAGATAGGTATTTTCATAATTGTCCATGATCTAGTCTTGACCATCAAATTATCTCATATTGTAACCCATATAGATGAGATCATTTGTATTAATCTAATCAGCATGTTGTAACATTTGCCATCAAGATCTTAATTGTCTTATAAGGCACATAGATGTTTTTGATTTGATATATTATTTTGGAAAATATGATCAACTTTATCAGAGTGAATCATATGGTCGGGTTTATCACCATTTGAGCAATGGACTTTGAATGATAAAAAAAAGTATCTTGATAGAGTTGAGAGATAATGAAAGTCTTAAGCATATTGTAATACATATAAACACTCCCAGGGAGTAAATAGCATGAGCTTATTGTGTATCAGAATGATATAAAAGTGTGTACTTGTTGAACTTGCTAAAGCTATATAAGGGTTGAGCAGACTGTAATCGATTTCCTGATGACACCATCCGTTTTGGGATACCTCATCGAGCCTCGGGATCTTCCGATTCCCAAAACGTCTGGCGTACCCCTTTCGCTTCCTAAAACGGAACATCGGTTGCATACGGTCGCAGGAGAAGACATTACATACTGGTAACACGAATGTGATATTGTAAACACTAATATACTAGTATGACAGAGAGACGTGCTACTGAGAGGAAAGTGGTTGCTATGACGTATCTACACTTCCACGGAGCCCGATGGTGACCACACTGAAGGTATGTTGTGTTAGCGATGAGAAACCCACTGCGAGAATGAAGCACTTACTTCCACCGTCCTGCTCGACCTCAGGCTGGCTGCTAGTGCTCAGGCTAGTAGAGTATCGAGGACGCTTTGCAGCAGGCCTGCGTATGACCGACATCTCGCGGTTTCCCATCGCCACATCACGCGCGAAGCCAAGGTCATATTCGGCGTAATCTGTTCGTTTTTTGGCTTCTTCGGCCCGATATTTGTACAGGTCGGCAAGGGCGAAACCCTCTTCACACCGAGCCTCAGCTAGCTCCTGCTCAAGACGGCAGATAGTACGGCGAACCCTTGCAACTCCGAGCACGAACTGTGCTTCAGTTTCATCGAACTCCGTGTCATTCTGGTCGATACGGTGAGGGCCATTGCCAACGCGTGGTTTCTAGTGTCAAATCAGCATTGAATTTGGTGAGTACACAGTAGATGATAGATCGAGGGCTTACCGTGGCCCGTGTGATATCCCTCGGTAAACCCCATGGCACCACGGACAATCCCCCGGATGCGGCGGGCGTTGCAAGCATTTGTGACCT
>JBBPOC010001352.1:0-10328 GCA_038091235.1 Tylopilus rubrobrunneus | reverse complement strand
CGCAAACGACCGGCGTTGGGCTCGGACAGTCGCTGTTCTACGGCTGCCTGCGCGCTGGACGTGTTGCCGGCGTGCTGTGGGGTACTTGATCAACGCGCGAGGCGCGGCAAGCGAGGAAGATGTACCGAGGCCTCGAAAGTCTTGAACTCGGACTCTTTCGCGAGTCTGTACTCGTCGATCTCCTTGGTGGCCTCTGAGCGGGCGTCTTTTAGCCTCTGGACGCGATCTAAATGGGCGTGAGCGGTGCGGTGCTGAACGACTGGGGGGCGTACATTGGCGTGCCTGCTGTACGACCTTGGCAGCCTCCTTCTCTGCTTCGAGGAGGGTCTGTATGCCTTGGGAGTGCTGGGCTGCCTGGGATGGAGTGAGCTGGGTGAGGGGGAGGGAGGTAGAAGGAGTACCATGTGGTGGAGGTAGAGATAGTTTGAACTCCGACTAGGCAAGGGAGGAGGACGTGGTAGGGTTGTTCTTCGACTGCAATGGATCCATTACAGACGCTTTCCAAGGCGTTGGCAGTGCCAGCCGAGTCTAAAGAACAGGCTGATTTGCTCGCCCAGTTGCGTGAGTCGCTCGAGGCTCATCCAGCCCCAATCCCGATCCTCTGCACCACCCTCATCAAAACCGTCGCCGGCGCGGGTGACTCCCTCCTCAAGCGTTGGGTCCTCGACCTCCTCCACTTTGCCATCGCCCGCTCGTCCCTCTCCCATGACGTCCGCACCCACCGTTAGTTTTCGTCCTCTTTCTTTGGCACAGCAACTCAGCCCCAACGCCATAGTCGCATCACAGTCCCTCGACACCCTAGCAAATCTCTTGCACGACCCGAACGTGCGCACCGTAAAGGTCGCCATTCAATCCCTCGCCGCCGTATACCCGCTCTTGTTCCGTTCCTTGTAAGCCATCCCTTCCTGTGCCTCGCACGACGCTCCTCACCCTCGCCCAGATGCACCCACCGCACCCACCGCCAGCAATGGGACACCCTCTGTCAGTTAAAATCCCGCATCCTCGACTTTGTCGCTTCCCCCACCGTGAACAACGGCGTGAAAACCTCTGCCGTCAAGTTCATGCAACGCGTCATTCTCCTCCAGACGCGAGGGGTCTCTGACCCGAGGGTAGCTATCCCTGTTGATCAGCCCGTGGTGACCCTGACCCATGCGACAGCTTCAAAACAAAAACGACCCCAACATTGCAAACGCGCCTGCCGACCACCCGTTCATCTCTGCGTCTGCGCTCGAGGCGGAAGGCATGAAGCTCTTGGAAAATATCATCACCATCTTGTACACCAGCCAGTGAGCCTGTCCTCGACCTGCTCTTGGCAGTGACACCCCTTGACACCATGGACAGAAACGTCGACATCTTGACAGCCATCTTGAATAGCTGGAGTAACCTGGTAAAACAGCGCCCTACGCTGGTGCAATTGGTCGTGTCGTCTCTAGCATCATGGTCGCCCGCCCAACTCTCTGGCCTATCAGCGTCCGGCGTGAAAAGCGTCGAGAAGGGCATTCGCATACTGTTGGTGCACATTTCCAGGTCAGTCTTTCAGTGCAGCCACCGTTTTCGGCGTGCTCACAACGTCCTGCAGAGGACCACATGGTTCTGCGTTTGGCGCTCAAATCAATGAAGCGCTCTCCCAACAGGCTGCACGGATGGAGAGGGCTTCTGCAGAGGAGAAGGCACGCAAGGCCGCTGTTGCAGCCACTGCCGCCGACGCTGTCAGAAAGCGACCCTTGCCTGCTGGCCCAGCGGCCGAGCAGCCCACAGATGCCAAGCGTCTCAAGGTCGAGGTGGACAATGCCGCCGCCAACTCGGCAGCATTTCTTGCTTCATTCGACTTCACGACATTGCCGATCGCGCTCGTTACGGATCTCATTGTCGCTAACCTGCAAGCGTTTACAGAGCCCACTCTTCTTACTCTGGTTCAGGCATATAGGCAAAGCAGGGAAGGAGCGTCCGGGTCAGCTTCACAGCCGTCCGAGGGTGCTTTGGATGAAGCCATGTCGACCTCAGAAATGCCTCCTGTCAAGGACGAGCCCGTCGATCCTCTCAAAATGGATATTGACGAAGAGGAGATGGAGTATGAGCCGGATCGACTGAACGAAGCGGTGGGTATCTAATGCTTCATCTTCGATACTTTTCACAAACAGTCACGCGACAGCTTTCCGGAGGCGCCCAGCTTGCAGATGAAGAGGAGGCAGTCGTAGACCTTCCAGAAGCTGCGTTCAGCCTCGACCTGAATGACTTCAAGTTGCCATCTCCAAAAGACCTCACAGAAGGTGACCGACTTGCTCTCATGCGGGGGGTCGTCGATCGCATATGTGACGGTGGGCAAGAATTGCAAGAAGCTTCGCATGCATTGTCTGCAGGCACCATCTCTGACGACATGTGGATATTGCTCATTGTTCGCATGATCACCCGCGCTGCCGAGCCAACTACAGATGCATCACACAACGAGGACAAGTCCAATGGAGAGGAAGACCAATCTGTTGAATTCTCTTCGCGGCAAGACAAGTTACGGCAGGCGCTCTGCGACTATATCATGGTAGACTTCCCAGCAAGGTATGTGTTCCTGCCTTGCTTAGGTGGTGCTCGGTTTGACTTTTCCATCTAGACTACGCCTTGCTACTGCTTGGATGAATGAAGAGTGGTATAACGATCGAATAAGAATCGGAGCTGGGACCAACTGGGTATGATCTAATCACTGGCCTCGATTCCAACCTTACCCGACATGATCAGCGGCCGAATTACGACTCTTGGCTCAACCAACTGGTTTCTTCGTATCAGACAGCCCTTGAAAGCAAGTCAGAGGGGAAACCGGACAGCAAAGACAAGGCATTTGCAAGATTCCTCTTGGACCTACCCGCGATACCAGCGGACGTATTGGATCTTTTACGTGATCTCTCCGTCGACCCTGAAAAGTGAGCCTCCGCGATGACTTCTGCTGTGTTTAATGACCGCACTAATTCATGGCGATAGAATGCATGTAGGGTTTACGAGTCTTCGCGAGTTCGTGCTTGAGCGTCCTTCATTACGCGCGGAAGCACTGCGTGTCTTGTTGGATTTAACAACACACCCAGGTATGGCAATAGTGTTGATACTTGTCTTTGACACGTTGATCGGTCGGTACAGAGTCCGTCACACGTCGCGCTGCAATCAATACCGTACGGAGATGGGTGCCAGGCATCGAACCCATGGATAGCATGATACGCGACTTCGCACTGCAAATACTCCGCCGTCTGCAACAGCGTCCACCGAAGGGCGCAAAAACCCTTACTGCAAACGGAGGCGAAGAGGACGAAAACATGGAAGACGGCCAGTTGCCATCCGAAGAACTCATACAAACCCCATATCTGTCAGAAGACATTGACTTGCCAGCTGACAAACCTCTTGTGCTTCAGCATGTTGAACTATTGTTTGCCTTGTCCGTAAAGGTCCCCGAATTCTTGGATGAGTGCGTTCTTTTTACTTTTTCTCGCGGCATTCTTTGTCACCAATTCTCTTAAGAATATTTTCGGCGTACGGTCAGATGCATATCTCCGTCCAAGAAGCTGTCCAGGATTTGATCACCGCTCTTATCAAATCGCTTGGTTCCAGCAACGGGAAATTGCTTACGCTCATGCGGACTTGCCCTCCAGGCTCAGAATCGCTTGCGCTCAGAGTTTTGACCATCTTTACAGAGCACGGCAGGCCAAGCGCGCAACTCGTGGCTTTAGTCAAGGGTCTCATTAGCGAGCGCGATCTTGATGCACGGTTTCTTATTCCGATCATTGCGGAGATGGACAAGGTAAAGTTCCACCTGCACCATGTTCGCTTGGCTAGTCTCAGACTTGGATTTCCGCAGGCGGACATCACACGTCATTTGCCCCGTATTGTTTCCATACTCAACGGCCAACAAGAACCCAAGAATCTGGTTCGTTCTGTATTTAGCTCCGTTGTTACCACCCCTCCACAAACGTTCGGGAGCGTCACGTCAAATCTACCTCGTGTTCGGCAAAGCGAGTTGTTGACGCCAGCGGAACTCATGGTGTTACTCCACGAGTCTGAAAAGGAAATTGGACTCAAGAGTGCTATCGAAGGTGACCGTCTGTCTTGTCGTAATGTTCGCCTGTATGTTTACGCGATTATGCATTAGCCATCGGCATATGCTTTTCGATGACAGATGTTTTCCGCTCCGAAATTCTCGCCGTTGTGATGCAACAAATAGTTGACGAACCTGTCTTACCCGTATTGTTCCTTCGGACGGTGCGTTGTTTCCAAGCGATCACTGCCGATAAATAATGGCGATCGTAATAGGTAATTCAAGCTGTGACTACGTACAAGTCACTGGTGGCCTTTGTTTCGACTACCTTGCTGTCCCGGTTGATCACCAAGAAAATATGGCAAAATCCCCATTTGTGGGAAGGATTTATCCGGTGCGCCAAGGTGATCGCACCCGCGAGTTTCGGAGCACTCCTTCAGCTGCCCAAGGAACAGCTCCGAGAGCTCGTAGACAAGCAGCCTAGCTTGAAATCGGGTTTGCGAGAGTACGTGACCAAAAAGGCGGGCAACAAGGCTCGGGTTGCTGGGTTCTTGGACATCTTTGGGGAGGACGACCACACACCGTCGTCGACGCCATCGACGCCCATAGACCCTGCTCGTGAACGCGTGGATTCTATATTGTAAAGATCGAGACGTGCACTTTAGCTCATCGTGTAGCATTACCGCCTTAGCTTACACCCGCGAACGATAAATGACAATGTACCCTTTTATGTTTATCTCGGAGGCAGTGAGTGCCACTCAAGCTGCCGATTTAGTGGACTGCCAGGTTGATCCCAGCCTGCTACACGGTACACTCAAGGCTTAGGTCGCAGTGCGCATTGTGCACCGCCAGGGTGCCTTTATGATACGCGGCCACCCCGTGTCAGCGGCAACTTGAGTCTTAAACGAGGCGGCTCTCCGTTGCAGACTTCCTTTATTCCGAAACATGGCGAATCCATCCACTACCACCAGCGATGACCAGTCCTCGTCGCCCATCGCCTCCGTTGCTTCAGACAGCATGGATCGTGGTCGATCACGGGTTCGGCGAAGCTCCAATCAGCACAACGAGCATCACAACATGAAAAAAAGGTAGTCCACTTTCGCGTGTGTCTGACTGTGTCGATGGGGTTCACCACAGTTTGAACGTCGTAGAGGATACCACACGTTCACGTCTTCCTTTGACAAGACATTTCATGTCGAGAAGCGGTGGAAGCTGGTGAGAGAGATGGGGTCGGGGGCGTACGGAGTGGTCGTGTGAGTCGAATTACCCAGCGAACCTGTCGCCCACTTCTCACCATCGTCGGTCTAGGTCGGCCACGGACGAGATCACGCACGAAACCGTTGCCATCAAACTGGTCACGCGCGTGTTTGAAAAGATCCAGCTGGCGAAACGTGCGCTCAGGGAGATCACGCTTCTGAGGCACTTTGCGAACCATGAAAACATTACCGGGTTGATCGACCTGGATGCTGTCTCTCCCGATTTTCAAGAGATGTGCGTCGTTAATTTTTTAATTTTTTTTTTCGCACCTGCCGATGTTGTCGTCTGACGCCTTGTTGCAGATATATTTTCATGGAGGTGAGTTCTGCTGTCACTGCAGTCAGCAGCGACGTTGACATGCAATTTGATAGCCCATGGAAGGTCTGTCGTGTCTGGGAATCGATCCCGAGGGCCCGTCACTGAGCGTTCGCAGCCGATCTACACCAAATCATCAAGTCAGGGCAGACCCTTACTAACGAACACGTTCAGTACTTTCTCTATCAGATCCTGCGAGGCAAGTCTCTCAGATCGAACCTGCGTGATTACGTCTTCACCTTTGTTTGCACAGGCATGAAATACATCCACTCGGCGTCGGTGATACATCGAGACCTGAAACCTGGGAATTTGCTCGTCAACTCTGATTGCGAGTTGAAGATTTGCGATTTCGGTTTAAGCCGAGGTTTCGATGCCACACCCGACGAACATACCAACGGACACCTAACTGAATATGTCGCCACGCGATGGTACAGGGCACCGGAAATCATGCTTGCTTTCAAGTAAATGGCATGAAGTTGCTCTTCTCGGCTCGCGGCTGATCCACGCCATCTAGGGGATATACGACAGCTAGTTAGTGGCCAAGTTGACACTCTCGAGGATATGGACAATGCTGAGACGAGACAACAGTTGACGTTTGGTCGATCGGGTGCATATTCGCAGAATTGCTCCTTGGCAGACCATTGTTTAAAGGAAAAGAGTGAGTTCGTTTGTTCAAAATGCCACAACGTCCTGATGACCATGCTTTCAGCTATGGTCAGTCTCTACGTAAATCCCTCTTGGTTTTTCCGTCTGAAAGTATGATCACATCCAGTGGATCAACTCAACAAAATTCTTGATGTCTTAGGGACACCTCAAGAACGCGTCATCCAACGAATAGGCAGCGAAAGGGTATTGGATCAGTAAATGACCGACTGGCAGTTTCTGATGGATAACAGGCGCAGGCTTACGTTCGAACATTGCCTATTAAACCGGCCGTTCCCCTCAGAAGATTGCTACCCACTGCAGACATCCAAGGTGAGTACCGCGGTTCTATTTGCTCCCCAACCTAATCATCCTGCTGCAGCCCTTGACTTGCTGGAGAAGATGATCGCATTTGACCCCTCGTCCCGTATCACTGTTCCTGACGCCCTCTCACACCCATGGCTTGCAGCATACCACGATGAATCCGACGAACCTGATTGCCCGACAAAGTTCGAGAGGTGGAGAGACATCGAGAAGCTCGGGACTCTCGACGAGTTCAGAGACGCGTTGTGGAAGGAAATAGAGGATTATAGGATGGAGGTGCGAGGACTAAAACCCGAAATCACCCCCTTCCCGAGCGTGGCGGAGAAGGATCGAACCCAAACATCGCCGAGCCTATCACCGGTGCAATCAATAAGGTCGCCCACGACGGACAGAGAGAGCAGATTCCTGGACGCATCGCTACCTCGGGTGAGCAGTCCGGAACGGGACCAGATTGATACCCTCGCCCCTCCGACTATTACCGCGTCGGAGACGTTTCACGCGACAGAGCCTACTGACCCTCTTGTCACTTATGCTCGGCGGTCCAGTCTGGTACCGTCTACGCGGCAGTCCGTCTCTCCGATGGCATCGACGGTACATCGTCCTTTGCCACAGGCTGGGGATGGTCCTCCAACGACTATGAACGGCATAGAGTTCCCGAGCGAGACGTATGTCGTCCCTGCGAGGTCAAGAGCTGCGTCGACCACGGGAGGCGAAGTCACGGTGCGCAAACTGCTACGAACGCTGTCCACTGTGTCCATCCATGAGAGCGTGGAAGGGCTACCTGGAGGGTTGGCTGGTGTTGCACGCATAGGGAGGTACATTACGGACCAAGAGTCGGAGGCAGAGGCACCAACGAGTGAGATGCCAGTCGAGTTTGCGGGCAGGAGGGGTCTAGATGCTGGGAGGAGCGAGATGGAGGATTGATCTTGGGCTTGTTGGTGTTCATGTTCACCCAGAATGTCACGTATAGCTATTGCAATAGGAACGTCATATCTGGTACAGACGGGGGACTACGGATACAGCAAAAAGAGGTGGATGCAGTGTCTAGGATTCACTTGTCTCCGAGTATGTGTTTGATTCCTGTTGCGGAAGTGAGCCGTGGTAAGGCTCGTGAGGGAGGCGAGGCACTCACTATCGATAATATTCAAATACGCTATTGACGCAGGACTGTCTGGGTATTCATCCAAGAAACTGACGCCATAATCTGCACTTTTCCCGATGCGAGGATCCAGTGGCACCTTGCCCAATAACTCGATTCCAGTCTCTTTCGCTAGCCTCTCCGCGCCCCCTGTACTTGGCTTGAATATTTGACTCGCCGTCTTGCAATTAGGGCAAACGAAGCCCGACATGTTCTCGACCAAGCCGAGTATCAGTAGGTCGACCTTGCGGCAAAAGTCGATCTCTTTACGCACGTCCTGCAGGGCTACTTCCTGCGGTGTCGTGATGAGAACGGCGCCATCGATACCAGACTCTTTCAGGTACTGCACAATGGTCAGATGCTCGTCCGAGGTCCCCGGTGGGGTGTCGATGACGAGATAGTCCAGGTCGCCCCAATCGACGTCTTTAAGAAATTGGGCGATGAGACCGTTCTTCTTGGGTCCCCGCCACATGACCGCATCGCGAGACGAGGGCAGCATGAAGCCGACGGACATGACGCCGAGGTTGTCCTGCACATACACGGGCGACCAGCCGGTGGACGAGGCATGGACCTGCTCCGATGCGATACCGAGGATGGTGGGTATGGACGGCCCACAGATGTCGACGTCCATGATGCCGGTCTGTACGTGATCGTCTGCGGCGAACGCCCACCCGAGCTGAGCGGTGAAGGTGGACTTGCCGACGCCGCCCTTTCCAGAGAGGACGACGATCTTGTGCTTCACGGAACGGATGCGCTCGCGGATGAAGGGCAGGGCAGGATCGGGACCTTTTGGTACGTTGGTAGCGCAGGTCTGTTGATTCGGACAGCCTTGACAAGCGTCCACTTTGCCGGCAAACTCGGACTCTGTGCCCTGAGCGGGGGTCAGGAAGCTGGGCGTTATGATGTACTCGGGGACGTTACCGGACAATGTTCCGGTGCATTGGAGGGGACGGAAAGAAGATCTGGTACCATGACAAGCTGATAAGAGGGATGCTGACAAAGCACAGGTAGTCTTTGAGTCGGCAGTCTCCGGTCTCACTAAACGTGACATGAAACGCTGCTGAAACGAGTTCCACGTCTTCCACGAGGTTTACGCCGTGTGGACTTCTTGGTGAGCTGAATGTGGCTTTGGATCCCACGACCTGCGACATTATTTCATCGACTCCCGATAGAACCACGGACTTCAAGCTGGAGGCAGTCGTATGCACTGCCCGAAACATAATCAGTTGTTAAGCAGTGCGACTTGAAGAGTCTCGGTTTGCAAGATAACCGTTGTCAGGCAGTCGTCCATCCCTCTGTCTTATGTTCCCATCCTCTGCCAGCATCTTCTCGGCAGCTATTACCCATGCCAGTGCCGGCTCTAACTCTAACTCTGAGAGGTAGGCCTAGTAACAAGCAACCGTGTACTTGCACTTGTAACGTGTTCTAGCGAACAGTACATAGCTTTGAACCATGTCTCAAGGTACACCAGATAATATATCGGTTCATTCGACTGCAACGCCAACTTGGTTGGGGTGACACCTTGTGCACTTTGAGATTACACATTAACATCATTGTTGCCAACAAGGGACACCCAATCAGAGATCGCCCTCCCCTGCAAGCCGGCATTCTCGGCAAAAAAAGGGTTGACCACAGCCAAACAGGGTCAACCGTCACACTTGCACGTAGCACATGGACTGTCAAGCCCAAACGAACTAAACTGTTACTGCTAGGTACCAGCTTTTTCTTCGCGTCTAGCCCAACGTTTAGGTGTGAGGGCTTTGAATGCCGTACCTCGGGGATGGTGCCGACAGGGTTGCGTCTGCGGCCCGCCAATCGAGGGTTCAACGTAAGACGGCTGCCCGCTTTCAAAATTCCGTCTCAGGTGCTAATATCTCCGCTACCATAACAAGGCATACCTAATGCACCAACACCGTGACGCTTCACAGCTTCGAACTACTCCGTGCGAAGGCTCGCTAGGATCAAAGAGTGTTGGCGTGCGTACTTCGTCAACCTCACCGCTCAAAAACCGCTTTCCCGTGTCACACTCCACAAGCGCGAGCCACGTTTTCTCAACCAGGTTCACGGCCTGACTCTTTACCTTTCCACTGCTTGATACCCCCCGCATGCCCTCACCAAGTTTTCCCTCGATGTCTTGCAAACAAGCTCCGTTCTCAATAGACTTTATCATCATCGGTGCAGGTTTGTAATTCAATCCTCGATGTTCGTCCCAGGTCGCTCAACGCGTCCTGTTCGCGTCAGGCGTCACCGGTCTGGCTACAGCTCTCAGGCTGCGCCAGTCTGGCCATCGCGTGACGGTGGTCGATAAAGGGATTGGTCCCAGCGAGGTTCGTTCGCTTCATCACCTTTTGATTGCATCCCCCGTCTTACTATCGTGTTTGGTTATCAGAGAAAAGGTGGTGCTCATCTTCCACCGAATCCTACTAAACTTCTCATGGAATGGGGCTTCGGAAAGCAACTGAAAAGATATGCACTATCCATACGAGCCAGCACGTTTATATCAGGTGAGTTTTCGTGCCATCACGAGCATCATAAACTGAACATCTTGTTCGCAGCCGATGACGGTCACGAGATCGGTTGCCTTGAATGGCGTGAGGATGTGCTGCAAGAGTCGGGTGCCGACTATTGCGTGATCCAAGT
>JBBPOC010001351.1:0-10332 GCA_038091235.1 Tylopilus rubrobrunneus | reverse complement strand
ACCCCATCTAACTGATACTTCCTGATCTGATGGAAAGGATATTCAGCTGAAGAAGACTCTTGGGAAAAAGAATCAAACCTCTCCCACACACAAGCCATCCTCTCCAAATATAAAAAGGCCCACCCCCACACCTTTCCTCCTTCAAACCAAACTGCCACAATCTGTTCCATCACCACAACAATGCCCTGCAACACCCCTCCCTTCAAACTTAACCTTGGGAAATGCTTCCCACTGTATGAACCCGCACCACTTTCCATTCCCACTCCTATTTCCCCACTGCCCACTGATTCTACCTTCTCTACACAGTCATCCATCACGACGACAACTACCATTTCCTCTTGTCCTGATTCCCCATCCTCAAATGACCCAAACCCAGGATGGGATAGAGACCGCATCAAAACCCCCCCCTGGGCCTGTTGACCAGTCCAAGCCATGGACATCCCCCTCTTCGCTTACATCCAATGCCCCAAGGGTTTGGACATGGAACAAATCCATGCGCTCGACACCCACCTCTTAGAACCTTCCATGTACGCACCCATCACCAACCACCTTGAATGGGAATCCGCCCTCTTCATCTTATATCACACTCATATTAAAGCTGCTCAACTCCTCTCCTCTACCCCCAGCAAAAGAACCACCAGACACAACCTTATGAGTGACCTTCACTCAGCCATGAGTGAGCTAGGGATGTCTGAGTTCTTGATTGAGCCTGGGTGACCTTGAAAGGTACCTTCAGGGACAAGCGGAAGCCCTTCACCCTGATGCGCCACACATCGGAAAACACACCCTGACCAACGAAGCTATACCCATTCAACTTGAAGTTCCCCATGCATCCCCTTCCTGGCTCGAGAATGCTCACCTTGCCAGAATCATTCCCCTTCCCCATGGCCACCCTCATTTCGAGGAAGCATGTTACAAATGCTGAAAACTCGGCCATATGAAGGTGTGGTGCCTGGACTACAAATGCCCACACTGCTTAAAATACAAACCTATCCATCTGCCAGAGCATTGCCCCACATTAAAACACCGCACCAAGGCAACCACCCCCTCCCCATCGTCTTCTAGACCGTCCTCCTCCTCCTCCCACTCCTCCTTCACCAAAGCAGGCTATCTGGGAACCTCCCACCCCTTTCGAGGCAAACCCCCACATCAACGAGCTCATCGAGACTCTTGCAGCTTTATTCCTATTGCCAACCTGCAAATTGACTCATCCATGAACAACGAGGAGCGTTTAGACCCAGACTTCGATGAGACCACCAAGGCCAACATGACTGGCTCCCCAGGGCCCAGCTACTCCCATTTCTAGGAGGTTCTTCGTCATCAACTTGAATCTAGTGAGGGGGTAATGTTACAACTTATGCAAACTGTGGTACTCTTTTCCCCTTTTTGACCTTGACATTCCTTGACCAGTGATTGGTCCTTGTATCATACGATTTCCTCCTCCATTTTCATTCGCTGTCCAGATCATATGACTATGCCTATTTTTCCCTGTTTACCTTTTATCCCCTTTCTCGTCCTGGTCTGTGCGCCTATCTCATGACTACTTAAACTGTCTCGTTACACTGTATATCCCCAAGCTAGTCTTTGCAAATATAATGCTAGCCTCACTTCCCTTGAAACCTTCAAAAAGCCTTACAAGCCTTCAGAATCTCTCTAAGACTTCATCTTGCTTCTGAAGAGACACTTCTACCTTTCAGAAGACCTCTGATAAAGGCAGACACTTTGAACCTTTGACTCCTGCTAGCTCTCATCCTACGACTACCACTGTGGTCATAACAGCTGCTGGGCATGTATATTTTCAAAAAGTCAGGGTTCCTGCACCATTGAGTAATAATAAAACTACTATGACCATATAGCTTGATCACTCCAACAAGTACTTTCAATTTGACATCACTACCTACTTTGAAACTTGCTGCAATCCTAACATTAGAAGAGAAAAACAAAGACAAGAACAAGAACGAGGACACAGACAAGGATGCATGATATTGACCATATGAAACTACTTTGTAATCACTAATACCCTTACATGAGTGTTGATGAAGCTGCTGTTTGCCTTGGATTATCAGACCTTTGCTCTGCAATCAGAGAGTTTCTACACTGTGTCCATAACTGTTTTGCCTATTGGCACCTTGTTTCAGGTGTCATGATATGGACCTTGGTTACCTGCCACAGTGCTTCCTTTTGATCATATCCAGATATGGCACAAGGTCTGTGTACAGCAACCTGTTTACCACTAACCACAAAATACTGACTCTCCACAGGCTATGGGAGCACTTTCCTTATCTGGCAATCATTCTCATGACCTTTAACATTATCTTAAGCCCTGGTCCTAATAATGACTGGCCTTAGCAAAGTATTGAGACTATGTATGGTTGTGTTTTACTAACATAGCATCCTTAGAGAATACCATTACTTAGCTTAGATTAAAATTTCACCTGTTGCATACTAACTACAATATATGTCCAATGCTTTAATATTATTCCTCAGCAAGCAATGTATTTGCTCAGAGGGACAATAAAATCAGATGAAATAAGAATCAGAAACATTATTCCCATATTATGTACATAATATGCTCTTCCAGATATTTGATTCCAAACTTTAGTAAAGAGAGGTCAATTCTTCTTAGGAAGCAAGAGCAGTGGTAAGTTGTTGAGTGATTTTTGACTAAATATCTATAATATTATTCACTCTCTCTCTTGAAACACAATCTAATAAGACATGCTCCCACTACTGGTATATGACTATTATACAAATGATGGCAACAAAACTAAACCATGAAAATACTCATATTATTGCATTACAAGGTGGGTGAGGACAATGGTGAGGAAGGCAAAAGTTCTTGGCTTCGGTGACAGGAAAAGGTGGTAGATTATGGAGACACTTTCCAATTATCAAGGTTGAAAGCATTGAATGATGTTTGTGTCAACTCTGGAAGGTGAAGGGCTCCTGGTACAATAGCAGGTACATTACTAGGAACAAGATTGGCCAGTGTAGCACCATAAAGATTTGATGCATAAATGCCACCAAGCTGTACATTTTCTGCTCCCAGGTAGGGATATGTATTATGAGCTTGTAACTTCTTGATGGTAGGCTCAAGCCTGAGCTTACCTGGAGGATGGATCTACAGCAAATTCAGCATGGTCTGGTATATATCTACTGCATCACTGTTATCAGATGCCCAGTCCAAATAATAATTACAATAAAAGCCTGATCCTCCTAGGATTCTGCAAAGCTTAAAATATGTGTTACAATTACTTGAGGTGGTCATAAAATGAGAGCTAGCTTCACAAAGTTCATTGATGATAGTTCTGTCATATACTGTCCTAACTCCAACCCTCCAGAACCATCTCCAGTTCCCTTACCTCGAACTCCAATGCATTCTCACTCAGGAGTTCACCTCCAACCTTTGGACTTCCACTACATTACACTTTCATAACTTTCTGACTCACTTATGTTTCCTCCATTCCCCATTTGTACTAGACCCGCTTTCTAATTATCTCCAAACCTGTGTAGCACAGCTCCAGCTATGTTTCCCTCTGTATCCATCTTACTCATCTCCATTCCACGTTTACCAATCACTTACTAATGCGATGAACTCTGTTAGTAATCCTATACAACTCCATAGTATATATAGTATAGATTTCATGTATCTAGCTTTAGCTTTGTTATCGACTTGACAAATCCTCTTGACCTCTGAATGTCTCCGATCCTCCTGTCTTCAACCTTTTCCTAAATCCAGGACATGCAACCTAGCAAGGGGGCAGCACACAAGCTGAACCCAAAGTCCCATTATGTCCACAACTTCGAAGTTCTGGAGTTCGACCCAGAGGATTATATGGTCTTAACAAGTTCAAAGATCCAAAGTGTCCTTTTCTAACAGAGGTTTTCTGAGCCTAAGAGTTGGAAGTGTCTTCTCAAAAGCAAGACAATGTCTTATAGACATCAAGGAGGTTTGGTAACCTTAGGTTCAAAGGCTTCAAGGATGAGGCTAGCACAGGATTTCACAAAGACTAGCTTGAGATAATACAAGGTAAAGGTGAGGATTTAAATAGGTACAGGAGTCATGCACAGACCAGGTCAAGAAAGGAAAACATAAGGAAAATAGAGGAAGTCATACAATCAGGAGGACAAATGAAAATACAGATGGAAATTGTACAATGCAGTGACCAATCACCAGTCAAGGAATGTCAGAGACAAAGAAGGGAAAAAGGTAACATGGTTTCCATAGATCATAATGGGGAGTGTTGTGCCACCAATCTCCACTCTAGGACAAATGAAGACAGCAGGGGACAGTGTTTGCCCAGAATGTGGCAGTGGGAATGACATAAACAGGCTGCTACAGGCCTACCTAGAATAGGACAGATTGTCCCTTGACTAAAATAGGCTGTAATGCTGTGACCTCAGCTAAGTAGTGAGGCCAGTTTGCTGATGGACATGTGATGGATGAAAATCTATTTGAAACAAGAATTGCAATGAAAACTGACAGACATATCTGCACAACATACTGATGGAGCTGATCAACTACAACATTGGTATAAGTGAGTAACAAGATTCCAGTAGAACTGTTGCTTCACAGCATCAGTATGCCAGTGTGCTCACTGGCAGATCCACCAATGAGAAGAACATACTCATGAAATAGGCTAGAATGGCCAAGCCATCCAAATGTTAAGCTGAAGCAGCATGCAAACCAAGGAAGGAACTATATTCAGGAGGAAATCAGCAGGGGCAGCTGCAGATTGATGTTAAGGAATCCACAGTTCATTGGCATACTTGTCAAGAGGGATACTGTCACCAGAATGCCCAGTGCTTATAGTATTAGCTCAGCCAATGTTTCAGTCATGATGCTCACTACTATACTTTAAATCCCTAGTTTACTAATAAGGCTCTATGATTTCATGGATTGACTCAACATGGTTCACTTTGTGTACATGAATTCAAGTCAAGACCAGCACCAAGTCATTACATTTCACAGGAATTACACTGGGATTGTACCTGTTTCATTGCTTGCAGGTTCTCACATACTATGAACAATACATTACCCACAGCTAAAGTCTATCTTCACGGGAAAATGAGTCTGTTATGAGCAGATCCTAAATTACAGAGATTGTTAGCAAGTAGACCCAGAGGCCACACTTGAACACCAACATCAGGTGCAAAGGGCCATGAGTGAAAAGCATCCACAAGCGCTGCCCAATCTTGTACATCCATGTTGCGCACGGGTTTAGAAGTGTTCATTGAACAATGACCAGGAAGGATGCCATCCTGAAGCATTGTCAACAAAGCTGATGCACCTGGGGCCAGATGACTAGCACGAGATAAGTACTGAGAGCGAAATGATTCAACAACGTACGGTATAGCACGATTGAGTGGATTTGATTTGAGGACAAACAATTTACGCAAGCAATAATCCCACTTGTCAACAAGTCCTTTTTTGATGCTCTATCGAGGTTAAGCATCCATTATCTCAACTTAGCAGAGATAGGAATCACCTGTGCTAACAACGGATCCATAGTGACAGCCACCATGTTTCTGTTCTGCCGATTTTTCTTTGACCGACCTTCGGTAGCCGCGATACTTGGAGGCCAAAAGTGTTCCTCATACGGCTGAAGGATACTCGAAGGAACGACTTCTCGAAACGAGGCAACAGCTTCGGCTATTACAGACAATTTGCATCGATTTCTCAGATTTTTGGCGCTCATGGTATTTGCGGATATACGCTAGGTAGGATGTCAGAGTTATCACGGCGGCGCAGCCACTCCGGCGTACCTCCCACACGAAGTCGTGCATTACATAGCTCATGGGGATTCTACCATACCGGAACAACCAGCCGCGGTCAGGTACTAGACGTAACAGCTGTGCAATAAGCTGCTCGCCGTAAATGGAAGTGGGGAGATGTGCGATAAAATGAAGCGGAGGGTTAGCTGAGGTTGTAGAAATCAGAAATGCACCTGTGACGACGACAAAACATACGCTCTTGCCAATTGGATGCTTCGACATCACTTAGATGACCCTCGGCTTCCAAATTGTGATAGGTACTCCACGCATATCCATCCCATGGAAGCACGCGAACACGGGGATCGACCATTTCGAGCGGCTGAGTGCGTTCAACATGCTACAGAAGCGGGGGAAAGATCTTCACGCACCTGGAGGCTACTGAGGAAACACTCAGCATTCTCGAGCACGATGATTTTGCGTATCCGCTCCCTGGGCAACTGCAGCAAGGCCCGCGTCAACACTCCGGGTCCTACAAGGATCGTTGTTAGTCCGACGACTAAGAGACTGACAAGTACAACAGTACCAGGAAATGCTTCGATAATGACCTTGCCCTTCGTTCCAGCCGGAACAAATGCCTCCGCGACTTTGGCCGCTGTCTCGGAATTTCGAAGACAAACATGATGTTTGACGTGATGTGAGCTTGCGACTGTGGGGAAAGCCGGTGCTCCCATTAACTTCAACCTATGCATGATGTCAGCGCGACTTGCTAGATGAACCATTCCGAAACTGGCAGCAAGAGTTGGTTCGAAAACAACAAATGCGTTACGTCATCGATAATTAACCGCAATTCAGCTCCCACTGCAGTGGCTAAAGTTTGACAATGAAGAAGCCACTGGCAATTGATTACTCCCTCTACTTGGTCACTGGACGTGAGCTACTGCCCAAAGGCAAGGTAAACCCTTCACACTGTCATCACTTGGCTTGCTTATGCCGCCCCTTCCGAACAGGCGTACCTAGACTTTCTCAGAGAAGTGATTCCCCTCCCGACCTTCCGGCGGACCTGGCTGATTCCTCGAACAGGCTTTAGAGGGTGGAGTAACCGTGGTACAAATTCGGGAGAAGAGAGCGGATACAGCTGAAGTACGTTATCCTCTCCTCCGAGTGTCTCTCTTGCACATCGTCCTCCCCAATGCAGTTTTTGCAGATCGCCAACGAGAGCAAGAGCTTGTGTCAAGAATATGGCGTGCCCCTCATTATTAACGACCGTATCGATATTGCCCTAGCCGCCGATGCAGACGGTGTGCACCTGGGTCAAACAGACATGCCAGTGCATATCGCACGAAGTCTTCTGCCAGGAAAGGTTATCGGCGTATCTTGCAACAACGTAGATCACGTCAAGAAAGCCATAGAAGACGGGGCGGATTATATTGGTATCGGCGCGGTTTGGGCGACCGATACAAAGCAACTCACAAGTCCTGTCCTTGGTGTGCGAGCCGCTGGGCAGCTGCTCGCAGCTCTGGATGGCACATCTGTCAAAGCCGTTGCCATTGGTGCGATTTATGCCGACTCCGGTATGTCCTCAACTGAATGTGTCATCAGGAGGTATCAAGTGCAGCAACATTCTGAGGACTCTGCATGGGTCCGTGTCGATTAAAGGGCGTGGACTAGACGGGGTGGCCGTCGTCTCAGAAATAGTTGCGTCATTGGAGCCCTCCAAACCTGCGAAAATGCTCAGAGCGGCTTACCAATCTTGGTCGGGTTCAAGCAAGCTATCCGGCTCAACATCCCCGCCCTACACGCCGGATACGATCAAAGACAGGGTTGCTGACCTACTGCGTGTCATAAAGGAATCAAGACCGCTCGTTCACCAGGTAACTAAGGTTACATCTTTGACTACATGCGCACAGCTCATCGCTTGTAAGATCACTAATATCGTCGTGGCGAATCAGTCTGCCAATGCCACCCTAGCGCTGGGGGCAAGTCCGATCATGTCTAGTGCAGTAGAGGAGATGTACGACTTAAGCTGCGTCCTGGGTGCCTTGCTAGTCAACTTTGGCACAGTCACGGACAATGGAGGTATGCTAGCCGCCGGACGATATGCAAACGACGCGAAGAAACCAGTGGTTTTCGATCCGGTTGGTGTAGGGGCAACGGGATTTCGCCGCAGGACTGCTACCGAATTACTAGACACTTGGCAAGCCAGTGTCATCAAGGGCAATGCAGGAGAGCTAGCTGCCCTTGCTGAATCAGAAGAAGTGGGTTCAGTTCGTGGTTAGGTATTTCCTAACTGACGGTCGTTCTTCAAGGTACAAGCCAAAGGTGTTGATAGCATCGGCGCTGGATTTACGAATCCCGCTACATTTGTTAGGGATCTGGCGCGGAAGGAACGTGAGTTTGTGGTGAAGTTCGTGCTCTCCGCGTATGCATGTTTCCAAAATACCAGGATGCGTCGTTGCTCTTACTGGGGCCATCGATTGGGTTTCGGACGGGACCACTGTTGTCAAACTCGCAAACGGACACAGGCTGCTCGGTGATATCACCGGTTCCGGGTGTTTGGTGGGTACCTGTATAGCTACCTTCTGTGCTGGAGCTTGGGAGCTGGGAAAGGACGAAGATGTGACAGCGAAGCTCGTACGAGGTGATATGTTGCTGGGGGCTGTGGGAGGGTATGTTCGCCAGGCTTTTCGGATACTAAACTACAACTCACATTTCGAAAGCATCTTGGCACTCACGATAGCTGGGGAACGCGCCGCAGTGCGACCCGATGTTCAAGGCTCCGGGACGTTCCTACCTGCCCTTATCGACGAACTGTATAACTTGACACCGGAGAGAGTGAAGCAGTATGCTCAACTGGAAGTAGTAAGAGTGTAATGATATGTGTCCACGAAGATATCATTTCATCTTGCAATGTAATACTAGTAGTGCTCCTATGACCGGCAAGGTACATTGATTTAAACCGCTCAGGTAAGGTCATAGAATCCTGGTAAACGGCATAGAAGGTGTTGGCTGCAGCCAATTCTTTTCGTCGTAATGGGCATGCGGTGGGCTATCAATCATGTGGAATGTGTATGCATAGCGAGTCTGGCCACTCATGTTCCGTTCGGACTTGTGCAGCACACTACCGTGAATGAGCACCAGATCCCCTATCGTAACTCACTCAGGTAAAGCGACGCAGATGGCAGCAAATGAACTGACCTGGTTCGCAAGTTTGTAAGACGTAATCCTTGGTCGTGTTTGCAGAATTCCCATTCGAATTAGGAGGAGGTGAAGAGATCTCTTCGAACCCTGTTCCGCCTCCAGGTTTGCGTACGAAACGTTTGGTGAGTGATACGGTGAGGTGCGATCCAGGAAGGAACGAAAGTGCTCCATTGGATGGCGTGCATCTTTCCAGAGGTATCCAGAATCCAAGCGCCGTGGGCGGTGAAGTATACTGGGATTATCGTTAGAATTCAGCTACCTTGGTGGAGATAGTGGCCTACTCACAAGGAAGGTCCTTGAAGCAACACGATCAATTGTAATGTAAGAACGCAAGAAAGCAACGATCAATACTCACGAGTCCGTGTGTTCAGGAACTAGCCAGTAGGCATCTGGTGAGGACGAAGAACATGCTCGAGACACAAAGTTACTTACCAGCACCGCCGATCTCCGGTTGCTTGAAGATGAGCATTGATTGGAGCGCTGAATGGATAAGCATTAAGACCGTGACGTTTTTGCACCTCGGCCCTAAGAGAGAACTGTACTCGCCAACTGGATCGTGGTGAAATTTGAGGTCTCTCACTACAGCTTTCAAATTGTCGTTCTCGAGGGTCACCTTTCGGAAAACTGGATCCAGCACGTGTAGCGCTGCAGTATCATGATCTCAGTCGGAAAATAACTTCTCTAGTACACGACTGAGAGCGCACCATGCCCGATCTTGTTTACAGCCTTGGTTTTGTCCCTTGTAAGCCCGCCTCGCTCGTTTACAGCTTCTTCCTCTAGGAAGTAGCGGATCTTGTCTCCCGAGTTGAGAAAGTAGTCATCGCCAATGTGATTCTCGTCAGATGTAGTGAATTTCGTCTGATCGGTCATCGACGACGAGCAACGTCAGTTACCTTTTTCATGATGAGATGGGGCGATAAAAGACTTACGAATGGGTGGTCTTCTAAGATGAAGTTCTCCAACAGCTCTCTCGCTCGTTGGTGGAGAGATGAGACTTGGTCCTGCGACAAGAAATTCGGAAGGCAAATGTAGCTATCAACCGAGGTCGAGTTGCCGAGTCCGCGTCAAACGATAAGTGGTATCACTCACCCCTCTCGATTGAACTAGAGAACATGGTTCCACAATTAGGGTGAGTCGAACCCCTGGGTGGGTTGCACTTGCCTGATCCACTTGTTCCTGCGTCATATACTCCATCATGTCGGTCACCGGTGGAGTAGAGATCGGTTAGGTGGCGCTGAGCCTTGATAATATCAGCAAGTTAGCTTCAGGCCAATCAGCACTCAGTAAACTCCGAGTCGTCGACCAGATTATGCCTAAATGTCAACTATGATGCATAACGGTGGTGTACAATAAAATTATAATCATGAGCACTCCAACGATAGTAACTATACTGTATACTGTACAAGAGCTGACATGAGA